>CP139504.1:17384096-17655536 GCA_021014915.2 Artemisia tridentata subsp. tridentata
TCTGATTAGGGGTGCCAATCGAATCGTGTTCGTGTTGACTTATTCGGGTTGGCGGGTTGAAATAACTTCTACCCAAACACGACCTATTTATTAATCGTGTCAAGACGCTCAACCCTAACCTAGACCTGCATAACACGCATAACCCGTTTGTGACCCATTTAACCTGTTTAAATATATAGGTCTAGCACTGAATAAGGGTGGTGGTTTTGTCGATTTAACTAGTTTAAATGCAATGATATAAGGATCTAAAATATGATAAAAATAACATACAAATAACTATATAACAATTTCAATGATATCTGAGTTATAAGCGTCAGTTTCAATAATATCTTAGTTATAATCGTAATTCACTCTTATTAAGTAGATAACAAAATACATTTAATCCATATCCAACATTAAAACCAAGTTATATATTTTATTTTTAGAGGCTTACATACTTAAACGGGTTCACGTGTTGACCTGTTTAACACTTACTCAACCCAAACACGACCCGTTTACTAAACGGGTTAGACGCGTTGACCTATTTTTTTACCCAAACCTGTTTATCCTCAACCAAACCTGTTTAACTTCGTATTAGATTCATTTCGTTTATTATGTCGTGTCGAGAATTGTCGCCCCTATTTATGATGGTCATTTTCATGATACATTTTACTACTGAAACTTTGTAAGGTTTTTCTAAAAGCTATATTTTGTCGTTATTGATGAAAAGTTAAAAACATAAGTTAAAATTAAGTTAATAGCTGACAAAAGTCATAACTTAATTTTGAATTTTCTCTTCTAAATACAACCATAGATTTACTTTGACATATCATTATGTGAAAAACATTTTGTAAAATCTGTGTGGTCCTAGCATCACTCAACTTTTGAACTCGATCGAATGCATAATAATAATGATAAAGACTTTGCTTAACTTTGATTTTAGTCTTATTTATGCAAACTTGTTGTTAAGTTTTGTGGACAAATATTAATGTGTGTATGTTTAGAATCGAACTCGAGACCACGGGATTGCACACATTACGTATGACGAATTAATGGATAATAATTAATATATATATAAACCGTTATGTATTTAATTATTAAAACACAAAATAACGACTAACGGACGTTAAGTAGTTAACGACAATTGACAAACGACCGTTAGGGAATAAGAGAAGGACTATAGATGAAATTAGAGGAACAAGAAGCTTCCTGAATCCCTAGGGATACCCTTGGCCGATCGGTTATGGGCTTGGGAAACCCAATCCCATGCCAACTTGTTCCCCAAGATGGTCATACTATAAATACAAGACATAGGGTTATTAATTCATTAACTCTTGTGCACTTGCTATAACCCTAAATGTTTTTCTTCTTCTTTCTTGCTTGAGCCGATCGATCAAACACCCATTAGGGCCGATCGACTTTGGTTTTTCCAAAACAAAATTATTTGGTTTATTTTGTGTTTAATTACTAGCATAAACATTAATTCAGTTATAGTACGTGTGTACAAGATCGTGGTATTAACTCATTATAGTTAATATCTTGGATTGAGTTACAAAACGGTAAGGGGTAACTCGTTAATCCATTCTTGATAAAGATTGAAGAAGATTTGAAGTTTGATTCTTGTTGTGCTAGAATCAAAAGGTACGTTCACCTTAATATTCGGTTAATTCTTTAAGTGTTAAAATAGATCCTACACTTCCGCATGTGTATGATGATTACTTGATTAATATATGAACTTGTCATGGTTATTAAATTCATACAGTGGCATCACAAGCCGTTTTAACATGTAATAAATTAGCGAAACACATAAAAAACGAATCTTGGATTAGGTTTTAATGTTAATCGATTTTTTAGGGTCTAAAAAATTGAAAACCCTAATTTTTTTTTGGGGGGGGGGGGGGGACCGATGCCCTAATATATAAAAATTATATTTGTAGTTTGGAAACCCTAAAAATTGTAACATGTTTATGTGGTTAAAGTTGCGTATCTTGTGACTTGCATTAATCCATGATGAAACATGCATGTTTATCATGGATTATGTTTGATTAATTGTTATTGGTTTTAAACATACTGTTACGAGCAATGGAATTTCAGTTTATTTAAATAATATTTTTTATTTTAATGCTATTGCTGTGAATGGTGTTTTTGAAATTGATATGAATGAATCCAATAATTATAATTCAATGTATAGCATCAATAATAAGAGAATCAAGAATGTTTTGGATTCATCTTATCTTTGCCATTGTCAACTTGCTCATATAGGCAAGACTCGTATGGAAAAGCTGCAACGTGATGGGCTTTTACAAGATACAATGATGAATCATTTGATAAATGTGAATCTTGTATATCTGAGAAGATGACAAAGAAACCTTTCAATAATCGTATGGAAAGAGCTTCTGATCTACTTGGTTTAATACATACTGATGTGTGTGGACCACTTAGACATGTGTCAAAGAGAGGTGCTAGCTACTTCTTAACCTTTACTGATGATTTCAGCCGTTATGGATATGTTTATTTACTTAAACATAAACATGAGGTGTTTGAAACATTTAAGGTTTTCAAAGCAGAAGTAGAATTGCAACTTGGAAAGAAGATTAAAGCTCTTTGATCCGACAGAGGTGGTGAATACCTGAGTCAAGAGTTTAAAGATTATTTAGCTGAGAATGGAATCGTCCAGCATCTCACATCTCCATATACTCCACAACAAAATGGTGTATCTGGGAGAAGAAATCGTACATTGTTGGACATGGTGCGATCAATGTTTAATCTTACAACTCTTCCTTTATCTTTTTGGGATTATGCTTTAGAATCTGCTATTCGCATTCTGAATATGTTTCCGACCAAGAAGGTTGATAAGACACCTTATGAGTTATGGTATGAAAAAACTCCTAACTTGTCTTATTTAAAGGTCTGGGGTTGCGAGGCGTTTGTTAAACGTGACTCAACAGATAAACTCCAACAGAGATCCGTAAAGTGTATCTTTGTAGGATACCCAAAGGAAACGATGGGTTACTACTTTTACTACCCACCTGAAAACAAAGTAATTGTTGCTAGGTATGGAGATTTTCTTGAAAAAGATCTCATATCTCAAGAATTCAGTGGGAGGATTTATGATCTCGAAGATGATCAAGAGGATACATTACTTTCTGAAAACACTAGCGAACTTCTTGTGGAACCTGAAAGTCTGGGTCCTCCACCTGAAGTTGTTCCCATTCGCTGATCTGTAAGGACTGTAAAAGCACCTGAACGTCTATGTCTTTACGTAGAAGTTAAGGAAACTATATCAGGGGATCTTGGAGAACCTGCTAATTATAGAGCTGCCATGAACGATCCTGAAAAGGAAAAATAGCAGATTGTTTTGAATGGGGAAATGCAATCCATGAGAGATAATGAAGTCTGGATTAAAGTAGACCTTCTTCCCAATGCCAAGGTAGTTGGAAGTAAGTGGCTCTTCAAGAAGAAAACTGACATAGATGGCAATGTACACACCTATAAGGCCTGTTTGGTAGCTAAAGGTGTTAGCCTTTAAAGTTATGTTATAGTAGGGAATTGCAATAGAATAAAGTACAAGGTCTAGTTTTGCCATTTGTGTAAAGTTAGGCTTGTAAAATAGTATAAATACCCTCTTAGTCTCAACTAGGAGGGTGGGATCCTCATTTGTTACCTTTGAGGTGTGTGTGTTTTCTTTACTTTCTCTCTATAGAAAACACACACACCTCCCCATTCTTAATCTAATTCTACCATGTTTAACCTTTATTTCGAGTTTCCCCGACCTCCTGAACGTGAATCTTATCATTACAATTGGTATCAAGAGCTAACCGGGGGCGAATCGTGGTGATTTATGGTGAAAAATTGTGATTTTTGGTGTTTTTTCTCGGAAAAGTTACGTATTTCTCCGAGTAAAAAAAAATTCCGAGCAAGGAACCAAAATCTTCCGAGCAAGGAAGAAAATCTTCCGAGTTAGGCCCAAAATTTTCCGAATAAGTAATTAAAATTTCCGAGTTAGGATTGTTTTTCCGAGCAAGGAACTGTCGAGGAAGGAAGAAAAATTCCGAGTAAGGAATTAAAATTTCCGAGTTAGGAATGTTTTTCCGAGCAAGGAATTGTCGAGTAAGGAGAAAAAATTTCCGAGTTAGGAATTGATTTTCCGAGCAAGGAACTTTCCGAGTAAGTACGAATTTCCGAGCAAGGAATTTTCCGAGCAACTATGAATTTTCCGAGTAAGGTTATTTTCCGAGTTAGACTTGCATCTTCCGAGTAAGGAGTTCCGAGCAAGAGAAAAAACATCGAGTATGCCAAAAAAAAAAAAAAAAAAAGTTTTTTGGCGGGAAAAGTTGAGTAAAATTTATTTTTTTCAGGTGATTAAACGTTTAATTTTTACGTGAAATTCAAATTTTGGTATAACAATGAAAATTTTGGCCCAAAATTCAAATTTTTAGGTCAAAATTCGAATTTTTTCAGTGAAAATTGGCGTCAAAATATGTAACACTCAATTTTTTCTAGCCTTCTTATAATTGCATTTCCTAGTATATTTCAAATTAAAAAAAAAATAATAAATAAATAAATAAAAAAAAAAAAAAATCACAAATTATATTATTGGCATACACCGTCAACATCACCACGTATAGCTTTAAAGATCCTGATCAAGATTCACAATCAAATGACATTTGCTAAATTGTTTTCAACGGTGACTACAAGGATGATGATTCATTGTTACTTATTTGAAGTTGAAGTGGAATATCACGGGTACGTGTACTTAGTATCTTGAAGATATCGGGGTTGGATGCATGATTCTTCGAGATCCTTGCTCGATCTTAAACGGCTCACAGAGCATTCAATGATTGAGTCTTGATTTATCTAGTTTTCATAGGTCAAGGGGTAGATGGACGAAGACCTATTTAACTATCACTTAAAGGAGATACATTGTAGTACTCAGTGTCACACAAAGATGTGGATAATTCAAGATGAGTTCATATACTATTAAGGAAGGTTCGATGGGTATATGAAACGACGTATGCTTTAAGGAGTTACGTTGTAGTGCTCAGTATAGGTACTTAGTCATACAACAGTGCAAGTTTAAGTCACAAGTTTGGGTTATTTTACTTCAGTCTCAAGTTCGTCATAGTGGGTTTTCTCCATCAGTAGTCACTACATAAAGCCGTTATTTTTGATACAGGGGGTTGATAAAGAGTTAGAAAATGTCGAATGGTATTATTAGTAGACTGGGTATATCGACATCTTCTCACGGGCTGATATGATTCCTGATAAAGGGATTCCAGTTGATACTTCACGTACACATCATTATGCTGATTCCGATGAATCGTAATCATCAGGGGAGAGAAATGTGTACATCGAGGACATAACTGGGATGCATTTCAAGTTTTACGAGTTGTTGGTGGTTGTTGATCGAGAAAAGATGGCTACAAAAAGCCTATCGCAAATCTGACCCTTTCGCAATTGGTTGAACTCTTTCGCAATTGGTTGAACTCTTTTGCAATTGGTCCCTTTCGCAATTGGTTGAACTCTTTCGCAATTGGTCCCTTTCGCAATTGGTCCCTTTTGCAACTGGTCTCTTTCGCAATTGGCCTTTTTCGCAATTGTTTCTCGGACAAAGACTATCGCATTTGGTAAGATGAAGATGTTGATACTCTATTCCCCCGAACAGCAGGGCACTTAGGGCACTTATAAGTATGGTTGTCAGTTTGGGGGAGAGCACTAATTAGGGGAGAGCACTCAGGGCACCCAGAATTAAACCCTAATTAGATTTGCTCATATAGTTCTTCTGCAAATAAAGAATTGACAGCTGAGAAGACTCTGCAAGCTGAACGAAGTAATGAAGTTTGAAGATCATTCTCATGTTTTGTATTGAATTCTACTTGTAGGGAACGTTGTAAGCAATTCCCGTATAACATCACTTTGGGGAGAGATTGTTAGCCTTTAAAGTTATGTTATAGTAGGGAATTGCAATAGAATAAAGTACAAGGTCTAGTTTTGCCATTTGTGTAAAGTTAGGCTTGTAAAATAGTATAAATACCCTCCTAGTCTCAACTAGGAGGGTGGGATTCTCATTTGTTACCTTTGAGGTGTGTGTGTTTTCTTTACTTTCTCTCTCTAGAAAACACACACACCTCCCCATTCTTAATCTAATTCTACCATGTTTAACCTTTATTTCGAGTTTCCCCGACCTCCTGAACGTGAATCTTATCATTACAAAAGGCTTTACTCAAACATATGGTGTTGACTACGAGGAGACCTTTTCTCCTGTAGCTGACATAAGGGCTATTAGGATTCTCATAGCCATAGCAGCGTACTATGATTATGAGATTTGGCAAATGGATGTCAAAACCGCCTTCTTAAATGGTCGCCTAGATGAAGACATCTATATGGCGCAGCCTGAGGGGTTTGTGAATCCAGAATTTCCAAACCGTGTATGCAAACTTCAAAGATCCATTTATGGATTGAAGCAAGCATCACGACAATGGATTAAGAGATTTGATGAAGAAATCAAAAAGTTTGGGTTTAGCTAGTGGGAGTGATGTTATTTTCCTAGTCCTATATGTTGATGACATATTAATCATGGGTAAAAATATTCCAAGATTGAAAGAGGTTAAAGCCTATCTTGGGAAATGTTTTTCCATGAAGGATTTAGGAGAAGCAGCATACATTCTGGGAATCAAGATTTATAGAGATAGATCAAAGCGGTTGATTGGATTAAGCCAAAGTGCTTACATTGATAAAATATTGAAGAGATTCAATATGCAAAATTCCAAGAAGGGATATTTGCCAATGCAAGAGAATCATGGCTTAAGTAGCAAAGCATGTGCTTCAACACCTGCAGAGGTGACACGCATGAAGAGAGTCCCTTATGCTTCGGCTGTGGGATCTATTAGGTATGCGGTGAGATGCACAAGGCCTGATGTGGCGTTTGCTCAAAATATAACCAGTCGATATCAACAGAATCCAGGTGAACTCCACTGGACTGCTGTTAAACATATTCTCAAGTACTTAAGGGCTACAAGAGATATGTTTTTAGTATATGGGGGAAATCCAGAAGCAGAACTTGGTGTTACAGGTTACTGCGATGCTTCCTGGAAATGTGATAAAGATGATACGAAGTCTCAGATGGGTTATGTCTTTGTCATTAATGGAGGAGCTGTGGATTGGAAGAGCAAGAAGCAGAGTACCATAGCGATGTCTGCAACAGAAAGTGAGTACATAGCTGCTTCAGAAGCTGCAATGGAAGCTGTCTGGATTAGGAAGTTTGTTTTAGGGCTTAGAGTTATGCCCTCAATCGAAAACCCTATAAAGATGTATTGTGACAATTCAGCCGCAATTACATTTGCCAATGAACCTGGAATCATGAAAGGCACCAGACATTTCCAGATTAAATATCACTATGTTCGAGAACAAGTCGAGATAGATGAAATCGAGTTAGTCAAAGTTCACACAGATAATAACCTAGCTGATCCTTTAACGAAGGCTTTACCTGGTGGAAAGCTTAATCAACATGCTGAAGGCATAGGACTTCGTTTAGCTAGTAGTTTCATGCCCATCTGTTATTAGTGTTTGGATAATGGGATGTTATGAACAATTATTATTTTAATGAAATAAAATATTAGTTATGTTTGATTATCATTTTCTTAATAATATATCATGTATTTACATGTTTAATCCTTGAATAATTTGATTATTCTATATTGTCCGTTGTCACTTAATGATATGGGAATATCATTAAATCAAGACAAATTTGAGTATTGGTAGAATATACTTGAAAGTATATTGATGCGTTGACATGCCAATTTCACATGATATTCAATAAATTGAATATAAGACTTATCCAAACTTCATGAGTTTACTTTATGGATCTTGTCATCAAGTAAATCATGAATATACTTATCCTCAGACTTGAGATACCAGATAACTGTCATGTATGTAGTGCATTTCTGTAAAGCAATTTACCGCTATACGTTACCGGTAGCTATAAGGATTGTTTTCAGGAGTGTTGCGAAGTTCATGGGTTAGGCTCGTAGTCAAGAGAGAATTTGTTCCTTCAAATTTGTTTTGAAGTTTAATACTGCTGGGCCCCTCGTAGGGTTGACAGGAAGTTCGCGTGGCCATGCCCAAGATCTATCTGGAATACGTTCAGATGATTTGGTAATCTTGTTCAATCAGAAACAACGAGAAATAGAATGGTTAATAAAGAATTACTAAGATCCATATCTTTATTAACGTAGTATTAGTAACAAAAGGTTAGGTATGATGGACGAATATTAATGTGTGTATGTCTAGAATCGAACTTGAGACCACGGGATTGCACACATTACGTTTGAAGAATTTATGGATAATAATTAATATATATAAACCGTTATGTATTTAATTATTAAAACACAAAATAACGACTAACGGACGTTAAGTAGTTAACGACAATTGACTAACGACCGTTAGGGAATAAGAGAAGGACTATAGATGAAAATAGAGGAACAAGAAGCTTCCCGAATCCCTAGGGATACCCTTGGCCGATCGGTTATGGGCTTGGGAAACCCAATCCCATGCCAACTTGTTCTCCAAGATTGTCATGCTATAAATAAAAGACCTAGGGTTATTGATTCATTAACTCTTGTGCACTTGCTATAACCCTAAATGCTTTTCTTCTTCTTTTTTGCTTGTGCCGATCGATCAAACACCCATTAGGACCGATCGACTTTGGTTTTTCCAAAACAAAATTGTTTGGTTTATTTTGTGTTTAATTACTAGCATAAACATTAATTCGGTTATAGTACGTGTGTACAAGATCGTGGTATTAACTCATTATAGTTAATATCTTGGATTGAGTTACAAAACGGTAAGGGGTAACTCGTTAATCCATTCTTGATAAAGATTGAAGAAGATTTGAAGTTTGATTCTTGTTGTGCTAGAATCAAAAGGTACGTTCACTTTAATATTCGGTTAATTATTTATGTGTTAAAATAGATCCTACGTTTCCGCATGTGTATGATGATTACTTGATTAATATATGAACTTGTCATGATTATTAAATTCTAACACCTGTAACAATAACATTTGAACACCAAACTCCTCTATACTTTGTAAATCTTGTTGATTTATTCATTAATAAAGATTTATAATAGGTGAAAATGACAATGGTGTTATTAGCGTGTCTATGTCGTTCTCAAGCAAACCCTACGTCCAAGATTTTGATGTTCATTAGTTTTCCTCACTTGCTAAAACTTTTGTTCATATCATTCATGGTTTGGATGAACGGGCAGGCCGGGGACCCAACAAAAGGTTACATACGAATTTGAATCCTTTAAGCCTATTATGTTTCCCTTTATCTATGTGACAACAAGTTCGATACAGAAGCGCTTAACGAAGTTTTGGAATCTGATGATAAATACAGTTTTATTGTTATGGATGGTAATGGGACTCTTTCGGGACATTGAATGGGAACTCAAGGGAGGTTCTACATAATTACAGTTGATTTACACAAGATACACGGGCGGGGAGGTCAGTCAACTCTTAGATTTGCATGTCATCGAATGAAGAAACGTCACAACTATGTGAGAAAGACAGATGAGCTGGCTACACAGTTTCACATTTATTCTGCCACTTGTCAGCCTAATGTTTCTGGGCTCATACTTGCTGGTTCTGTTGATTTCAAAACTGAACTCGGTCAGTCTGATATGTTTGACCCTCGCCTTCAGGCCAAAATATTAAATGTAGTTGATGTGTCTTATGGGTGTAAGAGTGGTTTCAATCAGGCTATTGAACTCTCGTCTCAAATTCTTGCTAATGTTAAGTTTATCCAAGAAAAGCACTTGCTTGGGAAGTATTTTGCGGAGATCAGTCAGGATACTAGTAAGTATGTAGTTGGTGTGAAGGGCACTTTGAACTACTTAAGAGACGGGTGATGTTGAGATTTTTATTGTATGGGAAAATCTGGATATCAATGGTTATGTGCTTAAAAATAGCATGACAAGTGAAATTATTATCAAGCACCGAAACAAGGACCATGTAGCTGATCAAAGTAACTTCCAGGACTCAGTGACCAATGTTGAACTTGAAGTTTAGGAGAAGAAGTATTGCTTAATTGGTTTGCCGAAGAGTACAAGAAATTTGGATGCACGCTTGAGTTTGTCACTAACAAATCCCAAGAGGGTCGCATTTTTGTAGCGATTTTGGTGGGATTGGTGGCATACTTAGTTACCAGATCAACATTCAATCATATGATGATCCTTCTGATGATGAGAAAATTATGAATCAGAATAGTAATCAACCACACATGACTAGCTGTCGGTGCAGGAATGGGGCCAAGAGCCAGCACCGCAGCACTCTTTAAGCGTTTGTTCCCTGCTCAACAAGTTCTTATAAAGGTTAATAGCATTTATCCGTGATAACATCAAATTAGCCTGATATTTTATATATCAAATACCCATGTTTATTGCCTCATTTAGTTCATATTTACATTTAGGTTAATTGGGCGTTGGAGCGGAAAAGATAAAAGAAAAGGCCAAAAAAAGACAAAAACTTATTCAGAAGATAGTTACGACGTAAGTGACATGATTGACTTACGCCGTAACACATATTACAAAGGCCAAGGAAATTTTCTAAGTCTCAAGAAGGTTATGCCGTAACAAATTAATAGGGTTACAACGTAAAAACAGAAGAAAAGTTTACGAGAGTTTTACGGGCGTAACCTACTCTTGAGGTTACACCGTAATTGACAAACGTGTTGAGCAAGTGTGCAGGTTACGCAATAACTTGGTGATTTAGTTACGCCATAGAGAGATTATAAGCTGTGGATAATACGTACTGACGAAGACTTACGACGTAAGTCGATTGATGGACTTACGCCGTAATTATTACCTTGGGCACAAAGGAGTTTAAGTCCAGGGGCTGAAAGCGGTCAATTGATACAAAGTTTATTTATTACAAGGACCGAAAGTAAAAATAACAAGTACGATGGAGGACTTAAGTTGAGCAATTCATATGATGTTCACAAGGACTTGGAATAAAACCAACAAGAACGAGTAGGGAATAAAGACGGTCAATTCTCATTACGCTTAACGGAAGTTATCGATCAAAAAAGACCACAAGTAATTAAGTCAAGAACGATAAGGGGTAGAAACCATATTATTTTTATAAGTATTACACTTATAAATACATTAGGACTTGAAATGAAACCATGCACTACTTCAGGGGTTAAATGCGGACAAGGCCATGAAAGTTCCAAAATGAAGGCAAAAATAAGTACGAGACTCTTACGCCGTAACCGAATACATGGTTACGGCGTAAGTTTGTAGATCTGAGGGATTTCTTTAATATTAAAATAGTTACGGCGTAACTCACACTTAGGGTTACGCCGTAACCTTGTCGAGGCCTATAAATACAGTCCTAATTCAGCACTTTTGAGTATCTCTTTTCACCCCTTCCCAGGGGACGACTAGGGCACAATTTAAGACATTTTACAGCAGTTCCAAGCCATTTTTCAAGGGAGAATTCACTTCAATTCATCATTCTTATTAGTCATACATCAAGTAATTTGTATCGAACACTATGTTTAATTCATTTAATGTTTTACTCATTTTTTTGTATAATTTACATTATTTTTGGCTAAACACTTTATGTGTTAGCTCAGTTATTAATTTACCAATGCCTTGATTTATGTTTTCTTGCTTTCTTTATCGCTTTTTGTGTATTCTTCCTTTGCCTATTCGTGGACACCCTCGTTTTGATAGTATTAAAGCTTGGTAGTACCTAAAAGGCTAGGAGAATTGACTATAGGATCCTAGCTGAGTAGGTTGCAAGGATTGGTAAGAATTGACAATAGGACTACCATTCCCTTGTGTGTGAATTGACCATAGGATCACCTACCAAATGGAGATACTTAAGAAGTTATGGAGACCTAAGATCAGAAATGCCGGGTTTGGTGCTTTATGCACTAAGAATAGGTCTAGATTGTAGCTGGTACATAATGACTATGGTTAGGTTACCCATGATCCCCATCGAGTAACTACGGTGGAAGAGGAATCTAGACTTATAGGCTAGACGAATTACCCAAATGATGTCTAGTGACATTTACCCCCACTTAAAGCGGTAGGAAGCACTAATAGGAAGACTTAATTATGGCATAATAAGGTTAGTAACTAGCCTAACACATTTCTCCCTACTGATTGTTTCTCATTTAATTTCGCATTTATTCCATTTCATTAGTTTAAAAATTAATCAATTCAAAACACCCTTTAAAATCAGTGACAATAGAACTTAATTTAGAATCCGCACTCATAGCTCCTGGGACGACCTCGGCTTTACCAATTACTACACTACACACGACCGGGTTCTCTGCCCGTTAGTTCATAGGTAGACCATAGGTAAACGAGTTAATATAAATATTAAAACCTGGTCTGAAATCCAACATCAAATTTTTGGCACCGCTGCTGGGGAGCTATTATAGGTTTTTAATTTGAGTTTTGTAAATATTTTGCTTTTATAGTTTTAGGCTTTTTATTTGCTTTTCAGGATTTTTGTTTTTAGTTTTATTTCTTCCATATTTTCTTTGTTTCTTTGTGTATTTCAGGAAATCATGGAGATGGAACCAGATATTAATGAAATGACGTTAAATGATTACATGGAGTCTGAGCGCGAGAAGACAAAAACATTCATGAGGAATCTTCGATCAAGGAGAGCTACTACTAGATCGCCTCCTCTAGAGCCATTCTTTCAATTTTCTCAACCATATACCAATGCTGGTTTTGTATCTCCTAATGAGTATGATGAAGTGGACATTGATAATATGACCATTAAAGTTTTTGAATTGTACATGGCCAAACAATGCCAAAGGAAAAGTAATATGAATAATCACACTCGCGGTTTTAGGTCCAACTTTAGTGATTATTCGCAAAACACAGCTGATCCTCAATCGGAAGATAGAGAATTGATGATAGCAAGAGGCTTGGATGAAATGTTCAGAATAGGATCTGAAAACCTTCAGAGAATGAAACGTGAGGAGATTCATAAGGGGTGTGATAATGAAGAATTTGGTGATGTGAACCCCCAAAATAAGGGCATTCTTAACTTTCTGATTTCTCCCATTACTAATATTTTTGATAGTGTTTATGAATAGGGTATTAATTATGTCGATGTCAACAATTCAAAGGAGAAGGAGGAAGTTCAGGAGGAATGTGATGAAGATAACATGTATGATCTTTGGGATATTACGTTCGAGGACGTAGAAAGGCTTAGGAAATTACTTACGCCTCCCATCCAAGCCGACCCTAAACCCAAGCCAGTGATGCAACTGTACATGCCACCGGTTACATGCCCTAATCGATTTAGGGATGTGAGGAATGAAGAAACAAGTAAGGATCAACCAAAGAAGATAGAAGCAAGGAGTTTACATGATGAAGATGCAATTCCAAAAACCAATGTGGAATCAACTACAACACAAAATGGTATGAATTCTAACTCTTCTTTTATTACTAACAATCTTGCTAGTTTTCCCATACAGGTAGCTAAACTTATGGATGAAATAGTGCAACCCTTAACCTCACAAACCATGCTTATCACACCACCCGATGATGGTTATGTAGCACCAGCTACCGAACCACTTTTGGTTGAGCATGTGAAGGAACTAGGAGATGAAATATTTGACACTACCATGGCATGGAGGCCAATAATTCAACCACAACACGGAGTATTCAAATCATCCAAGGCATCAACCAATCTGGGTAAGGTAAGGAGGGAAATGACATCTCCTTTAAGGTATGACTATAATTCATCATTTCTCTATCCCATAGCAAATTCACACCCTCATGGTGTTTATTTCTATTTTCACCCACACTTGATTTCAAGTAAGGGAATGAACACCCTTTTACTTAGTAAATAAAGGTGGAGTCAAGCTCATGACTCGAACAAAAACAAGCGCTTCGTGGGAGGCAACCCATGCATATCTTTTTATTTTAACTTTTATTTTATAGGATTTTATGCTTGGTATGTTTTTGCATCATTTTTACAGGTTTCTACGATGAAGAAATACAAGAGAAGTGCTGGAGGGACCTCTTAGTGGTCTAAAGAAGTCGAGTTTTCTGATATTTACATCAGAGACTTTCTACGGCGTAAATGCATCGTTGTGGTACGCAGTAACTATTTCCCAGCACGCATTAATTATCAGGTCATTTGACTTACGGCGTAACTCAGTCAATGCGGTTACGCCGTAGCTTCTTCCTGCAGCAAACCATTTTCAAAAACAATTTCCAAGTTCGTATATTTTTAGTAGTAAATGGACTTTGTGGGTGTGTTCCTTGTAAACCCTCACGAGACTTCACTCGTCAACTCGGGACACCGAGTGGTTTAAAAGGCTTGTTGCATTTGCTAAATGCAACCGTGATTCCTACAAAAGTGAGTTAGGATTTTCATTCTATTTATTTTTATTACTTGTTGTTTTTCTAGTATGATGCATTGGGTTGTTTAAGTGAATTCAGGAAATTAAAGTTTGCTCATAGATCTCAAGGCGAGACACGTTTACACGTGTATCTTCGATCATTCCGAGCAAATCCAAGGGAGTTTTCCGTTCCATTTCTAAGCCTTTTTATTTTCACTTTATATGCTTAGTATGACCCAAGTGGGGGGAAGGGATTAGAAATAGACACCCGCTTGATTTTATTTGCCTTTATTTTTCTAGTTTTTAGTGAAAAATGTTTCATCTTTGAAATTTTGACATGTTTTTCATTACTTAACTAGACTAATCTAAACTGAGCACACCTACCCTATATTTCCATTGTGTGAGGATAAGCCTTTCCGTTTTCCCCTTATACGTAATTCCATAAAAATGAGTGTGCCGGTGGCTGTAGTAGACTTTAGAACTTGGCATTGCATATCTTTTCGAGACCATTATAATGAGCATTACACTGAGGTAACTTGGTGTAATTGGTGCAGTTAGGATATGAGGCAAATATTAGGATTAACCCCAAATTAGCCCATATGTGTACATCTGTATGTGTTTATCGACTTGTCACATTGACTTGTCGACCACCTTTGATAACCCTTTTTGTTGCACTCATTATTAGTGCAAGATACCCCCTAGTAAACCCGTCCAAGCCATTCTTTTCATTTTCTTAACCCATATTATATGTTTGTTTCGCTACAACTATCGCCTAGCTTACCCTGTAGTTTCTCTAAGTCCATGGTCTTGGCGCTGTTAGTTAATTGTGGTTCCACCGGTGAAAGTCGCGGGTTTTGAATAAAGGGTATTGGAAGAAAGGCGGGTTTATTAGTTGTTTATAGCTGATAGTAATATAAATCAGCTTATGTGTCGTGTAGTATAGTAACTATTATTCTCGCCTTGCGCAGCTTATACAGTTTTGATATATCCGTTTTGATGTGTTTTAACGGATAACTCTTATAGACCCGTGTCATTTCTATCTCTCATATCTATTTTGGTATATATTTGTACAATGGGGGCATTGTACATCTCAAGTGGGGGGAAGGGAGATAGAAATGAGAGATTATATGATTTTTGGTCATAATATATGCTAATTTTACCCAATTTTTTTAAATTTTTTTATAGCACATACTTTTTTTCATTGATTATGAAGGCCGAGTTAATGCATCTTATTTGCCTAGTTTATGGAGATTATGAGGCACTACGCTACATTTTATATGCATTAACTCGTGTAATGGACGATATTGAAGACCCCTTTACTCTTGACCCTCGGTTTTTGCTATGGGATTAAATGCAACTAGTGATGGGGCGATTGTTGACTTTAGAAAACAATTTGTTTTGTGTTTTTCAGTTACACCCATTAAATGTTTTCCCATGTCTTTATCCTACCCATTATCATTCTTACCTTTAGAATGATTCACTCCGTAAGCCTTTATGTTGTGTCAACCCTTTGCCTTCTAGAATAGCTGCATTTATAGACTTTAATGGTGGAGATTAGTATCTTTGACAAGCCTATGATAGAATACTCGCAATGACTGAGCAGTTGAGTGATCACCCAAAAAAATAAACACATAGATTAGTGAGAGATGATTGTGATTTCAATTACCCTTTCGTGAGGTGCTCGATTTGGAAATTTCTAGCTTAGGTAATTTTTAAACTCATATCTTCCAAGAAATCTTGGGAGATATCTTTTTAGAAATGATTTAAAAAGGTCTACATGAGGGCAAATAGAGTTCAAGCGGGGGGATATTTGATAACATCAAATTAGCTTGATATTTTATATATCAAATTCCCGTGTTTATTGCCTCATTTATATTAATATGGTACTTAATTCGTTCATATTTATATTTCAGGTTAACTGAGGTGTTGGAGCGGAAAAGATACGAGAAAAGGCCAAAAATGACAAAAACTCATTTAGAAGATAGTTACGGCGTAAGTGGCACGATTGACTTACGCTGTAACACATATTACAAAGGCCAAAGAAGTTTTCTAAGTCTCAAAAAGGTTACGCCGTAACAAATTAATAGGGTTACGACGTAAAAACATAAGAAAAGTTTACGAGAGTTTTACGGGCGTAACCTACTCTTGAGGTTATGCCGTAATTGACAAACGTGTTGACCAAGTGTGCATGTTACGGCGTAACTTGGTGATTTAGTTACGCCGTAGAGAGATTATAAGCTGTGGATTATACATGCTGACGAAGACTTACGGCGTAAGTCGATTGATGGACTTACGCCATAATTATTACCTTGGGCGCAAAGGAGTTTAAGTCCAGGGGCTGAAAGCGGTCAAATGATATGAAGTTTATTTATTACAAGGACTGAAAGTAAAAATAACAAGTATGATGGAGGACTTAAGTTGGGCAATTCATATGATGTTCACAAGGACTTGGAATAAAACCAACAAGAACGAGAAGGGACTAAAGACGGTCAATTCTCATTACACTTAACGGAAGTTATCTATCATAAAAGACCGCAAGTAATTAAGTCAAGAACGATGAGGGGTTGAAACCGTATTATTTTTACAAGTATTACACTTATAAATACATTAGGACTTGAAATGAAACCATGCGCTACTTCAGGGGTTAAATGCGGACAAGGCCATGAAAGTTCCAAAATGAAGGCAAAAATAAGTACGAGACTCTTACGCCGTAACCGAATACATGGTTACGGCGTAAGTTTGTAGATATGAGGGATTTCTTTAATATTAAAATAGTTACGGCGTAATTCACACTTAAGGTTACGCCGTAACCTTGTCGAGGCCTATAAATACAACCATAATTCAGCACTTTTGAGTATCTCTTTTCACCCCTTCCCAGGGGACGACTAGGGCACGATTTCAAGGCATTTTCCAACAGTTCCAAGCCATCTTTCAAGGGAGAATTCACTTCAATTCATCATTCTTATTAGTCATACATCAAGTAATTTGTATCGAACGCTATGTTTAATTCATTTAATGTTTTACTCATTTTTGTTTGGCTAATTTACATTATCTTTGGCTAAACACTTTATGTGTTAGATTAGTTATTAAATTATCATTGCCTTGATTTATGTTTTCTTGCTTTCTTTATCGCTTTTTTTGTATACTTCCTTTGCTTATTCGTTGACACCCTCGTTTTAGTAGTATTAAAGCTTGGTAGTACCTATAACGCTAGGAGAATTGACCATAGGACCCTAGCTGAGTAGGAAGGATTGGTAATAATTGACCATAGGACTACCATTCCCTTGTGTGTGAATTGATTATAGGATCACCTACCAAATGGAGATACTTAAGAAGTTAGGGAGACCTAAGATCAGAAATGCCGTGTTTGGTGCTTTATGCACTAAGAATAGGTCTAGATTATAGCTGGCACATAATGACTAAGGTTAGGTTACCCATGATCCCCATCGAGTAACTACGGTGGAAGAGGAATCTAGACTTATAGGCCAGACGAATTGCCCAAATGTTGTCTAGTGACATTTACCCCCACTTAAAGCGGTAGGAAGCACTAATAGGAAGACTTAATTATGGCATAATAAGATTAGTAACTAGCCTAACACATTTCTCCCTACTGATTGTTTCTCATTTAATTTCGCATTTATTCCATTTCATTAGTTTAAATATTAATCAATTCAAAATCCTTTTTAAAATCAGTGACAATAGAACTTAAGTTAGAATCCGCACTCATAGCTGTTGGGACGACCTCGGCTTTACCAATTACTACACTACACACGACCGGGTTTTCTACCCGTTAGTGCATAGGTAAACCATAAGTAAACGAGTTAACATAAATATTAAAACCCGATCTGAAATCCAGCATCACTCCTTTTGACGTGCTTCTTTTTTACATCATCTTTTTTAGCATAGCCATTTAAAATGTCAAACCCTTTAGAAATCACAAAAAATAAAAATTTACCAATCTATAAAATTTGATATAATTATCTTTTTTATCGTTATTGAAGTTGCGTGTCATATGAATAACCTTCTTTTGTAGGCTTTTTTTTTTCTTTCTCTTGTGGTAATCAGTTGGAACAAGTAGTGTGAACGGATAGATCATGCAACATCACCCCAAACCTTGAGCGGACACACACGGACAATTTCAATATGTTTTAAACCGTTCGAGTTGACGCTTGAGTATGGACCCATATAAACCATCCTTTGGGTGCTTGTTTTTTTTTTTTTTTGTTTTTTTTTTTAAACGTTTATGCTGTTTCATTTTGATTGTTTGATTTCTTGAATCAATGACAATATAAAAACTGTTTGGTTTAGCTGCTTTGATAGTTTGATGGTTAACATTTGTGCTAACTATGCTATAAAATCAGTGTCTCTCTAAAAAGATAATTTACTATATTTTTATAACTTAATTGAATCCACTTATCTGGCCTCTATATATGTTGCAAAGTACATCTTGCTCTTTTTGTTTTTGTGTAGCAATTTCGACTATCGCTATTTGTAACAAAAAGCAAACAACTCTCAAAAAAGCCCCTACCGAACAGGCTCATTATATATTTTTTTATTTACGATTAATTAGGATTCGAAACGTGTTAAGATTGACTTCGCTGTCTAATAGCAGCGAATGAAGTGGCCTTTTTGGATATGAAAAAAAAGTTAACGCTCTGCAGGACAAGTTGTTTCAAATATGGCCTCTGCAGTATTTTTCGCTTACTAAAACGTTATTGGGCCAAAAACACTAAAAGAGATGTTGCATAAGAAATGGTTATTTGTTAATTATTTTATTTGTAATCTAAATTATTAAGTACACAAAAAAGGGAAAACAAAATGTAAAGACTAGAAATCTAACTCTATCACTACAACTATGTTATATTAAGAACGTGACACTCAAACTAGAACTAGAAGAATAAAGATGAAAGATGTATGGATCATATGTTATAATTTGAACCGAATGTTTATTAAACCTTGGAAAGGAAGAAACAAACACACACATATAGCACACACACACTCTCACCTTTACACTACTTTGAGGCACTCTAAAAATGGGTGAGAGTGTGACCTTAAATAGCAAAACATGTGACGCCCATCTTCCATGTATGGGCTTTCATTTGGGATTCGGTTGGGCTTTTAATGGGCTAGGCATTACATGAGCTTTTCTTACATATTATAACATCAAAAGCCCAACTTTTCTAGACATACTTAACCTACTCGACACACAAGTATTAAAGTTACAAATGACCATCTCTTGACTAATAATTTAAATGTTTGGGATTTTCTTTCACACTTTTTTCTATCGCCTTATATGTTTGGGATGTAGAGGTAGACGCAGTAGTGGGACTAATCCTATAAAGGCCAGGTGCTATCACTTTTGGTGTTTCGACAACTGCTTTCCCTTTATCAACACTTGTTGACATTTCACTTTCCTTAGGCAAGGGTATAGAAATAGACATTTTTGGTTTCGCAGCCATAGTTTCCTCACCCTTCCCTTTTTGACTTTCAAGCTGAGACTTCAAAAGATCAATTTGCTTTTGCATGTTTTGATAAGAACGCTCGTACGATAATTTGTCATACTTACATTCTTCCTTTTTCCGATCAAGTTGTTTAAAATATGTTACATTTTGTTTTTCAATCTTAGCAAGCGCATTTTCATATTTTTCAACAATTTCAGAAGTCTCAGCTCGAAGTCTTTCATCATCCTCTACAGAATATGTTTGATAAATAATGGACATAATATCAGTCGATAGAGCTACTTCGAAGAGAATGTCATTGTGTTTTTCCAAAACTTTGATGTGTTCAATGTTTTCATTAGCTTCCTTCACCAGGGATTTGTGGTCCTTGACAAAGTCGGCTGATTCTTTCAGAAGATTGTTTTCAACATTACGAACTACCGCATAAATTGCAGTGATTTGAGGATTGATTTCCGTTTCAACTGTTCTGTATGAAAACTTGAAAACCAGTCATTGTATTTACTATTTGTTTTGGATGCCACAATCATTTGAAGCGTTTCAACTCTCCTTTTAAGATCATCCAAATATCGTCTAGCTTCACTTGTGTTACAAGTGTTTTTAGAGGACATTTGTTCGATGTTAGAAAGATGTTTTGAAACAACTTTTCGTTTTGCGACAGCCACTGGTTTTTTGAAAAACATTGGTGACTCTTTTTGAACAAGATGAACGCCAGAAATTGTGTTAAGCTTATTATAATCAATTGGTCTAATTTCTGGGTTCATTTGTCTCATTTTAATTCTACTCTCTTTAGCAAGCTCAATCGTTTCATAAGAATCACGAACCTCGGGAGGATCATGTTTATCATTTAGCACACTACCATTATATAACACATTCTGTTCTTTCTGAGCTTTCTTGAGATTATAAGGGTTTTCACAACCGATAGCCATTTTCTTCATTGTATGTAAAATCGGGTTTGGATCGTTAATTAACAAATTAATTGTTTGTGTAGAATGACCCATTTTTACAAGCAACTCTTCCAACTTTTTAATGCTTTATTGTTTGTCAATGATTTCATCAAGAAGATCATTTTCTCGTTTTGAAAACCTTGCATTCAATTCTTTCTTTTCTTTTTCAAGATCAGAACAAATTGATTTTTGTTTAGAATGTTAGTTGGTTAATTCAGAAATTTCCGTGTTTAAAGATTTTATTTGCATGTTCAACTTAACATCGAGAGTGTCATATTTGATTTGCAAATGTTTTTCTCTTAAAACAGAATCTCTATAACCAATTTCAAGTTCTGACTGTCGTTTGTTATTAAATTCAAAAGCTTATTCATTTACCTTATATCTCTCAAGCTCAGCGGTCAATTTAGCATTCGCGGCCTTAACATCGCGATTGACTTGTTTGACCTTTTCAATTTCAATACTACAATTTTGCAATAATGATTCAAATAAAGCACGTGTATCCTCATCATTCTCAGTATGCTGAGACTCAAAACCTCCATTAGGATCCATATCTGGAGTAGCCAAATTTGTATTGCTACAACTTGGGGAGTCCATATATGTATCAAAAGTGGGTGCAGGAGTTGCAGGATACTGTTCATTTTGAGGTGACATATCAAACATTTCATTATTGTGACATGTAGCATATGGTTGTACCTCAGAAATTCCATTGATATCATAAGCAGGAGGTGCTTCAGAATCCGTGTCATATTTAACCTCCTGAAGATTAGCCATGAAGATGCAGTTGGCATCGATATCCTCAAGATCTTCCATATCATCCATCAAAGCCATGAAATCATTCTCCTCGGCATTCAACTGAAACCCTGCCTTTTCCTTCTTAGCTAAGAGCACTGCTTTCTGAAGATACTCAAGATCTTTCTTCTTTGGCTTGGTGGGACAGTTCCTTGCCATGTGACCAATTCCTTGACAGTTAAAACACTTTAACCCATTCCCTTGATTCATATTCCCAACATTCCCAGCAACTGGAGCAGCAACATTTCTAAACTGATTCCCCATATTCTGACCCCTTTGATTTCCAACAACTTGACCCAACTGATTCTGATTACCCATGTACTGACCCATCTGATTTCCAACATACTGCCCTGCATTCTGGTTACCCATATGATATCTAGGAGCATATCCCTGCTGATTCCCATAACCTCCAACCATCTGTCCTTGTTGACCCATGTTGAAACTCGGCTTTGCAATCTGCCTATTGCGAGTATTCGATGAAATCTTTTGGTTGTTGTTAGTGGGTGTGGAGTAGCGTCCTTGGAATACCTTTGAGAGAAGAGTAAATGCTTGAGACAAAGCAGCACTGTCATAATTTTCATCGTATTCTGGTTCTGGGTATTGTGGGTATTGTTGTTGTGGAATGACTTGTTGTTGTTGTGGGTAGAATGGTTGTTGTGGACCATATTGTTGTTGCGGGAAGTTCTGAGTGGCAGTGGATGATGATGGTTGTGTATTCACTCTTGTAGGTGTTGGTGCTTGAGCAATCAATGCTAGAGGATCATGTTGTTTGGCTAGCTTCTCTTTCCTAACTTCATCTGCCTCTTTCTGGTTTTGCTTCAAAAAGTCATAGAGCTGATCATAGTTCACCTCATGAAGATTCTTTGTTTGGTTGACAATAGTGACATATCGTCCCCATTCCTCTGGTAGGTTTTTGATGAACTTGATGTTTTGAACAATTTGCCTTGGTGTCAACTTGTTCCTGATAAGCTCGTTCATGAGAGTACAAAACCTTGTGTAGTAAGATTCAATTGGTTCAGTCGGGGTTGATGTGAACTTCTCCCATTCAGTCAGCAACTTATTTTCCATGTCTTGTTGACCAATTTATGTGCCATGACAAAGCCTTCGAACTCGTTCCCACATATCATAAGCAGTTTCACAACTGTCAACAGCAGCAAAGATCTCTCGTGGTAAACCAAGTTGAATTAGGTGCATGGCTAAGTCATCAGCTTCAATTTGCTTCCAATCATCTGCTGTGTATTCCTCTTCCTTTTGATCACGAAAGGATGGTGGAACGGGAGGAGTTGCATTTGGATTACCCGGTTCTTGAATCTGACGAGGCTTGAATGGTCCTTTCTGGATGGAGTTAAGCAAGAGTCTACCTTGACCATTAGGTTTGGTTTTGATGTATCGGATCATACGGCTTGTCCATGGAAGATAACCACCTTTTTCTAGCATTGGAGGACGGTTTTCAGCACCAGCTGCATGGATATTTTGTTGAGTTGCCATTGATGATGTTGTATGATAAAGTTGATTCAGGATCGTTGCAAAGAAATAGGTGTTGTGGTTGTTGAAGGTTAAACTCAGTTGATGTTGTGAAGTCTTGGTTCTTTGTTGATGATCGGATGAAGTTACTTGCAATTTAGATAAACTATAAAAATTTAGATAAACGTAGCAAATTAAATAAAGTTACTAAATTTGACTAGACTATAATTTAGAAAAAATCAAAAGTTCACAAATTCGACAAAGTTATGTAAATTACAATTTAGATAAAATGACAATTTCTATAGAAATTTCAATTTAAACCAAAATTTATACAAATTATGGCAAAATTTCAATTTATATAGAATTATCCAATTTATATAAATTGGCAATTTATATAAACGATCTAACTAATTTATACAAACTAGTAGATATTCCTTTGTCGAAGTATTCGTCACACTTATACAAGCGAGAGAATACCGAGTCCGCAAGCTTTGATGTTGTAGAAATTAAAAGTTTAAATCGAATTTATAAAAATTATTTAAGTTGTTAGGCGTTTAAGTCAATTGCGATAGAGGACCAGTTCTGTCAATTTGTGAAAGTACTCCAAACTGCCACAATTTCGATAAGGGACTAATTCTGCCAATTGCCGAAAGATCTACGGGAATTGATTTGCGATAAGGGACTGCTTTTGCCAAATGCCGAAAGTACATCAAACCATTTGCGATAAGGGACTGTTTGTGTCAATTGCCGAAAGATCTTTAGTACAATTGCGATAACCAGTTGAGAGCCCAATTTCGATAAAGGGATCTTGCACAATTTCGATAAAATGGCTTTCCACAATTTCGATAACTTGCACAATTCCTATAGAAATTTTACAATTTCTATAAACCCTCTTTTATCTAAATTCTTGTTCAAGAAAGTAGATTTTTTCAAGTCGATGTAGAACTTTTTTTTATCACAATTCTTATACAAGAAAGTGATAAAAACCGCTTCTATGAAGATTCGAACCTCAAAGTCACCACGAGCAAACTTTTTATCAAATTTTTTATAGAACTTTTTCGATAAAACAACTTCAAACTCTCACGTGAACCTTGTAAAACGTCAAAATACCACGTACCAACTATAAAGCTACAACCTTTTTGATTTTAAACACACGATAACACAAAAAAGCTTGAGACTTTTTGTTAAATACGCACGTAAAAATCAGAAAAACTTCAAAAAGTACTCGATTTTAGAACAAAAATGCAACTTTTAAGCTTAAATGATAAAAAACACGACACAACTAAGACCTATTTCCTTGTTTGGCGGATGATACCACTTGTAAAGACTAGAAATCTAACTCTATCACTACAACTATGTTATATTAAGAACGTGATACTCAAACTAGAACTAGAAGAATAAAGATGAAAGATGTATGGATCATATGTTATAACTTGAACCGAATGTTTATTAAACCTTGGAAAGGAAGAAACAAACACACACATATAGCACACACACACTCTCACATTTACACTACTTTGAGGCACTCTAAAAATGGGTGAGAGTGTGACCTTAAATAGCAAAACATGTGACGCCCTACTTCCATGTATGGGCTTTCATTTGGGATTCGGTTGGGCTTTTGATGGGCTAGGCATTACATGAGCTTTTCTTACATATTATAACATCAAAAGCCCAACTTTTCTAGACATACTTAACCTACTCGACACACAAGTATTAAAGTTACAAATGACCATCTCTTGACTAATAATTTAAATGCTAACACAAAATAAAAGAAAGAAGAAGACATGGTGTGATAACTTTCTTTTTAGTAAACGTATTATTAAGCACTAATTAAAAGTCAAAAGTAGCTATTGTAAATTATTAGATAGTTTAAGGGTATATTTTGAATTTTATTTTATTTTAAAAAAAAGATATATTAAACTTCAAAAAAAATTATAAAATCGCACGTATGTTTAAAGCATATCATTATTGGGCTATTTTATTTATTTTTATTTTTGTTGCAATTTAGAGGCATTTTCATCGGTATACTTGTTTATAAAGAAATCGCTATATATTTGTCAGAATATAATTTGATAATAAAGTTTGTTATATAAAAAATTCGTAAATAGGTAAAAGTATGGGGTAATTATCGCTATTTGTCACATACTTTAGGAGTACTTCTTGTAGCTTCTTTTTTTTATTCTACACTAACGACAGCAAGTATATGAAATGGGACTTCGTCTTATAGCAAAACTATAGGGAGCCATAAAACGCTGTGGCATGAAGGCAAGAAAAGAAGAAAGAAAATTAAAAAGCAAAAACAACGCCGATTTAGGCCTAGTCTAAACGGCGTCGTTTTGATCCGCGATTGTTATTTTTTGTAATTGTAAGGGATAATTTATAAGGAGGTCATCCAAGTTTTAAGTTTTTCTCATATTAGGCCACCCATTTAATGAAAGTAACTTATATGCTACCAAACTATCTAGTTATCTTTATTTAAATCAATTTCGGTCAAATTTAATCCGGATAGTTATTGAACGGCAAGAATAAACCTAACACTAACATATTAAACTAAAACGAATAAAAAATCAGCCGCAAAATTTCAGTTTTATTCTTCTAAAGTATTTTTTATAATATATGTTGATGCAAATAGTGTTCTAAAAACGTTATTTATATCTTTCGATTACTTCACGTTTTGAGGATGACAAAATGTGAACTCACGTTACGTTAAAATTAACGTTAACAAGTTTTTAATCGGAAGATCCCGTTTCTACGCAAATCACTCTTGAACAAAGTTACAACTTGAACTAGTGATCAAAGAAGTGAATTCATGTTTTGAAAATTCACATTTTAAATGGGACAAAACATTTTTTCAAAAATACACATGACAAATTATTTTTGAAATATTAAGAAATGTTTTAATGGAAAAATAAGTTTGAAAATCACAACAGCTATTTTTCCCCCCAAAATCAGCTCCAACCTTCCCCAAATAAGTTTTCACCAGAAAAGATAAAATTTGGAGCGTCCTAGTCTACCCGGCTCCACGGTACCGTTAAATTTAACGGAGCCGTGGGTCATTTAGTGGAGCCGTCCGTACCATTTTGAATTATAACGTTCAGATTTTCTTTGCCTATAAATACCCACCTCTTTCACAGTTTTAGGCACCCTTCACACACAGAAAAATCCCTTAGTCAAATCCTCTCACACCTTTCACTTCTTAGGGTCATTTAGATTAGTTTTTCTTTGTTTCAAGAGTGATCCAATCATCCTTCAAGTGATCCTCTTCATACCTCTTCACTAGCAAGAGAAGAACACAAGTATCCAAGTTGATACAAGGTGTTGTCATCCCTCTTCATTAGCAAGAGAAGAACTCAAGTAATCAAGAAGATACTAGAGTTGTAGTTGATAGGTTTTTGTAACACTTGTTACAACCTTGTTGTATCTTAGCATACATCAAGTATATTTCCTTTTTGTGAGTGAGAGTGAAGATCAAGTGTGATCTATAGAGATAGTGAACATCTCTTGAAGTCATTGGGCATGTGTGATTGATCAAGAAGATCAAGGGTCATTAGGTTAGTGTTAGTTGAGTAGAGTGAAGTGAGTGTTGATCATTGTGATCGTGTTGAGATCTTGGTGATCTCTTGAAGCCATTGGGCTTGTGTGTTTGGTCACGTGGACCTTGGTAGATTGGTGCTAGCTAAGATTAGCACTCGACATCTAGCTTAGTGTCGGTAATAGGATAAGCGACGTGTACGGTTTTCTCCGCCTTAAGGGAGGTTGTTGACATAGTGCTTGAAACTCTCGAGTGTGGTACTCGGGGAGTGGAGTAGGGCGAAGAAGAGCTTCGTAGCCGAACCACTATAAATCCTCTGTCTCGGTTTGATCTTTCCAACTCTACTCTCTACTTTTATTTGTTATTATTACTTAGCTTAGTGTGTAGTTCATATTGGTGTTGATTGATTACACATAGAGTTCGAATCAAAGTTTTCAATAACCAACTTTTAAAACAAGATTTTTAAAATAAGTTTTTAAACCGGTAAACTATTCAACCCCCCCTTCTAGTTTCCCACAATTGGTATCAGAGCCAGGTTAGTCAAGTTTTTAAAGTATATTGTATTTTAAAGCTTGAACCGATCAATGGATTCCGACAATTATCTAGAAGGGCAATCTATGCAAAGACCACCACTTTTCGAAACCGATTGTTTTTTTTATTGGAAAACAAGATTCGAAACGTTTGTGAAATCAAAAGACATTGATCTTTGGCATGTTATTACCGAGGGTGACTTTCAACCTATTCAAAAGAATCCGGAAACTAAAAAGGATGAAATAGTTTCTTATGATAAACAAAGTGATGAACTTAAAAGGAAATTAGCCAAAAATAATGAGGCTTAAATGATGATTTATAATGCTTTGCCTAAAATGGAATTTGAAAGAATTTTTATGTGTAATACGGCAAAAGACATTTGGAAAACTTTGTTAGTCACTCACCAAGGTAATAACCAAGTCAAAGAGAACAAGATAGATCTTCTTGTTCAACAATATGAACAATTCTCCATTTCGGAGGATGAGTCAATAGATAATGCTTTTGCTAGATTTAATACTATTATCACTAGTCTTAAAGCTCTTGATGAAGGTTATTCTAGTAAGAACTATGTTTGGAAGTTTCTTAGAGCTTTACATCCTAAATGGAGAGCAAAGTTCACCGCCATAGAAGAGTCAAAGGACTTGGCGGCATTGTCACTCGATGAACTTATAGGAAACTTGAAAGTTCACGAGATGATAATTAAGAAAGACTCCGACATAGTCAAAGGCAAAGGCGAGAGAGTTAGATCTCTAGCATTGAAAGCCAAGAAGGAGTCTAGTGATGAGGAATGTTCGAGTTCCGATAGTGAAGATGAGGAATATGCACTAGCGGTTAGGGATTTTAAAAAGTTCTTTAGGAGAAGAGGTAGGTTCGTTAGGCAACCTCGTGATGAGAAGAAGACATCACAAAAGAACCATGTTGAAAAGAAAGGGACAAGTGATAGGAAATGCTTTAGATGCGGAGATCCTAATCATCTCATAGGAGAGTGTCCCAAGCCACCGATATTCAACAACCAACGAGCTCTCACAGGAGGCGCCTGGAGTGATAGCGGTGATGATGAAGAAAAGAAGCCCAAGGACGAAACGTGTCTAATGGCTCATGCTTCAAATGAGGTACGTTACAACTACCCTGATTTCATAGATGATAATTCGTCAATAGATGATAACAAACTAAGTGACGAACATAATAATCTATGCAAAATTGTCTCAAAAATGTTAAGTAGAAACAAATTACTAAAATCAAAATTGCATGAACTAGAAGTGAAAGTGTTAGAGCTAAAGAGTCAAGTCAAAGGACTTGAAAGATGTAAAGTATGAGACATAGGATGTGAGTCATGCATGAATCTTAAAGTAGAAAATGAAAAACTCAAGGAAAACAAAATTAGAATTACTAGCTGTGAAAAGGAAACAGAAAATGCTTTGACAGATAAAACTAATCAAGCAGAATCTGTTAAAATCTCAAACTCTGTCAAAAGTCCAGACGGCACCACTAAAGGTACCGACGGCTCCGTTAAAGTTAATGAAACCGTGGTACCGTCCGACTCTAGAGACAGAACTGAGTCAAATTTCAAAAATAAATCAAGTCCTAAACCAACTCACATTGTTGTTAATGGTACAAAAGTCTCTATTGCTAGTATAGAGGAAGTTAAATGATTCTACAAACCTATGTCAAAACCCAAACCTAGATTTGTAAAATCTGACGCTAGGTCTAAGATTCCTCCACCTATAAAAACAAACACTCCCAAACCTCGGTCAAGAACTCCTCTACCGAGACGTAACTTTAGAAGACAAAGCTTTCCAAGTGACTATCCCGTAACTTGGAATGACCGTCAACTACAAAGTTACTTGCCATGGGAAATTTGCCCACCATTTCAACATCCTAACCACATGCAAATGATGCATGTGATGTTTAATGCTAACCACTTTGGACCCATGAGATATTGGGGACCAAATGTTTGAATGTTTATCTTATGCAATAGATATGCTTGGGAATCGACTTGGAGCCTGACGAATGGGTCAAGGATAGTGGATGCACCAACCACATGACGAGCAACCGAAGTCTATTCTCATCATACAAGGCATACAACGGAGGTAATGTCACTTTCGGTAGCAAACTTAAGGGCAACATTATTGGCAAAGGTACGATCACTCATAACTCCCTCACTATTAGAAATGTTGAGCATGTAGATAACTTAGGATTTAATTTGCTTAGCATTAGTCAAATGGTAGATAATAAGTGTAGAGTTATATTCTCTGAAGAGGGTAGTGAGATCATTAAGGATGGTAAAACCATAGGCAAAGGAGTTAGGAGAAATGGCCTATTTGTCATGAAAATAGGAAATAAGCCTCAGGATAGGATATGCTTAGCAACCATAGATGATAACTCCACTCTATGGCATAGGAGATTAGGTCATGCCAATATGCGTTTGATACAATCATTGGCATCTAAGGAACTAGTTAGAGATCTACCTAAGATTAAGTTTGATCAACACTTTTGTGACGCTTGTAAAGTTGGAAAACAAGCTCATTCTAGTCACAAAGCTAAGAATATAGTCTCAACCTCTAGATGCCTAGAACTCCTTCATATGGACTTATTCGGTCCATCCGCCGTACGAAGCTACGGAGGAAACTACTACACCTTAGTAATAGTTGATGACTACTCTAGGTACACTTGGACTAGATTTCTTAAGAATAAGACTCAAGCCTTTGAGGAATTCGAGGTTTTTAGTAAGAAAGTCCAAAATCAACTAGGATGTACAATAGTTTCCATTAGGACGGATCATGGTCGAGAATTTGATAATGAAGTGCAATTTGGAGTATATTGTGATGCTAATGGTATTACTCACAATTTCTCAGCTCCACGCACTCCACAATCAAATGGGGTAGTAGAGCGGAAAAATCGTACTCTACAAGAAATGAGTAGAACGATGTTGAATGAACAATCAATTCCGCAAAAGTTTTGGTGTAATGCGGTGGACACCTCAACTTACATACTTAATAGGATTTTAATTAGGCCTATCTTAGGAAAAACCCCATATGAAATCATGAAAGGTAGAAAACCTACTCTTGATTACTTTAGAGTGTTTGGAAGCAAGTGCTTCATACTAAACACTAAAGATTACCACACCAAGTTTGACCCAAAGTCTTACGAAGGTGTCTTCCTAGGATACTCCCAAAATAGTAAAGCTTACTTTGTCCTAAATAAGGAAACAATGAAAGTCAAAGAGTCACTCAACGTGACATTCGATGAAAGCCCTCCTCCAACTAAGACATCACCCTTGGTGGATGATGACTTAGATGAGGAACAAGCCATTTAGGTTAATGGCAAGAAAACCTTAGATGATGACATTGAGGATGAAATAGTTGAAGTTGACGAAATTGTCAATGTTAAGGAATCCAAGAACCATCCTATTGAAAATGTCATAGGAAACCTAAACCAAAGAACCCTTAGGTCACAAGCTCAAAAAAAAAGTAATTTCTTTTGTTTTATATCTACTGTAGAACCTAAGAATGTTGGTGAAGCGATTAAGGATGAAAGTTGGACACTTGCCATGCAAGAAGAACTTAATCAATTCACCGCCAACCAAGTTTGGGAGTTGGTACCTCCTCCTAGGAATCAAACCATCATAGGAACTAAGTGGGTGTTTAGGAATAAACTCGACGAAAATGGCGTCGTGACTAGGAATAAGGCAAGGTTGGTAGCACAAGGCTATAACCAACGAGAAGGAATAGATTATGATGAAACCTATGCACCTGTAGCTAGATTAGAATCTATTAGAATACTCCTTGCCTATGCGTGTGCCTTAGACTTTAAATTGTACCAAATGGACGTGAAAAGTGCATTCCTTAATGGTTATATCAACGAGGAGGTATATGTTGCTCAACCTCTGGGATTCGTTTATTTCGAATATCCGAATCATGTTTATAAACTCAAGAAAGCACTCTATGGTCTTAAGCAAGCTCCCAAAGCTTGGTATGATAGACTGAAAGCATTCTTGATTGAACATGAATATACCATGGGAGTGGTAGATAACACGCTTTTCACAAAGAAACGAGATTCACATCTCATCATTGTTCAAATATATGTTGATGACATTATATTTGGCTCAACTTGTCCAGAACTGTGCAATGATTTTTCTAAAATCATGCATGACGAGTTTGAGATGAGCATGATGGGCGAATTAAATTTCTTCCTTGGTCTACAAATTAAGCAAATGGAAGATGGTATATTATTTAATCAATCTAAGTATAGTAAGGAAATGCTTAAGAAGTTTAGTTTAGAAGAGTCTAAGCCCATGAAAACTCCCATGTCCACGGAAATAAAACTCACGAAAGATGAAGAAGGTGAGTTGGTGGATAACACTAAGTATAGAGGTATGATAGGTAGTTTACTATACCTCACGGCAAGTAGGCCCGACATCATGTTTAGTGTCTGCCTTTGTGCTCGCTTCCAAGAGGATCCCAAAACCTCTCAACCTTCGATGAGCGGTTGTTCAAAGCGTGTTTACTTCGATAACATTAAAAGGCACTATACACTTGGGATTATTTTATCCTAAGGGGAACCGGTATGAAACATGTTGTCTATGCGACTTTGATCATGGCGGAATTACGGGATCGAAAAAAGCCACGAGTGCCTGATTTGTACCTTCATGGGATATGTTGTCTAACATTCTTGGTTCCTCCAAGAAACAAACGGCTCTTGCCATCTCCACTACCGAACCCGAGTTAGTAAAGCTGCCGGAAAGGATGTCAGCAAGGCACTATGAGTTGAAACAAAGCCCTTAATGACTATAGCAAATACTTAGATGATAGTTCCCATATGTGGGACAATAAAGGTGCAAATGACTGAGCCAAAACCTGTCCAACACATCCGTACTAACTACATTGAAATTCGCCACACTATCCTTCGCGATAATGTTCAGAAGGACACATTTCCCATTGAGAAATTTCCCATTCTCAAAGACAACATCGCTGACATAACCTAAACCTCTCAAACCAGAATCCTTTAACTACATCCGTCTGTCTAGAATGATGGAACATATTCCATAAATTCATGATCTTGAAGTATTCGTGTATCTCGTCTATCAATTTTTAGGAACTCCTATCATAAGAATTTGTTAGTACTTCTTCTCCTCGTGTCTTTAAGATCTCACTAAAATCAGCGAGACTTATTCTCAAATCAAAATGGGACAGAAAACAGTTCGCAATCAGGCTCACTAATGTGCACGCACTTAATTTAACGATACGGGGAACCGTGTCATCTGGAAACATTTGTATTTCAGTCCCCTCTTCCCACATACCATTCCAAACCCCAACCTCAGCATATTGCTGTCATAACCAACTCACAACCAAAACTCAATTACGACTTCAAGATCATATTCAAGACATTATTTCAAGATCTATCATTTTAACCTTTTTAACATAATTTGTAAGTTTTCTCATTCTAATTTATTTCTAATTTTGAATCTAGGGTGTGTTCATTGATGAAAATTGAATTGGGGATTTTCACCTTTTTCTAGGAATGTTTCAAAATTAGAAGTCATCAACACTAAACACCCCAATTCCATCAATTTTAAAATCTCACAAAATTAGGATCATGAAATTATTCTTTTTCATACATTGTTGATGCAAACTAAAAACACTTTCTCATGCATTCATGATCTCACAAATATTATTCAAATTACATAATCAATATGTACTCTTCGACATATTTGTTTGAGCCAAAATGAAATCAGGAGTGTTTGGGTAATCTCATTATTTTTCTTTTGAGTCGAGATTACCGCACCTCCACATAGTCTGCATATAGGCACACACTAGGCACGTGTTGTATGCAACTGGTTTTTATTCTAAATTTTTTTTTAATTTTTTCTTATAAGACACAAAAATGTCTCATGAATATGATTTTGATCATCTCCTAACCGATACCTATACACCCAAAATCTCACTTGAACCCACTACACCCGGTAACCACATTCGTGCCTATGTCAATCTTGAAACCCGTCGGTTTCATGAAGGCCGTGTCGTTGATCCATCCCTAGTTTACCACCGGGACATCAACACTTCCTTTAGAGCTATAGGATTCGATTGTCTACTCCACATTAACGAGTACATTTGTCCTCGTTTTGTGTTGGAGTTCTTCCGACAAGTTGAACTCGTACGTAACGAGGATCAATCCTTGTCACTTTGGTTTTGGGTCAAAAACTTCAAATACGTTCTAACTCTTGAGCAATTTGCTCAAATCCTTAGTATACCCAATCATGGGCAATGTGCCTATACTGAAGATTGGTGTCTTGAGTCTCTCTTTCACTATCGTGAGGAGAATAGTCCGTACTGTTCGTACATACCCTCTCCAACCGAACTAACCAAAATCATCCGTACTCACCCTCACCCACATCCAACGAAAATTCGTCTGGAAGAAGTGCGTCATGAACTACTTTCTTGGGCAGTCATCCTGCGAGAAAATGTTCTAAGTCTCACAGGAAATCGTGAGCAACTCCCGGCGTGTTGTGCTCATATGATTTACTGTCTCTTAACCCAACAACCTTACAATCTTGCTTACTTCTTCGCTAAGCGAATTGTACATCTCAATGGTAACAAGAATAAATTGATACCTTATGGGATGTTCCTAACCCGTCTCTATCATCACTTCATAACCTTTCACCCTTACCTTCATGGTCCTCAATACTCCCTATTCACACCTGTCATGAAACCCATAACCGAGTCATATGTCTCAACCATCCTTACTTCCGAATTCACCACCCACTATGCACCCTTTGATGATCCTATTCATGAGAATGAGACAAATACTCAAGACGAGAGTGTGACAAGAAGAGGGAATGCTCAAGTCATAAGTAGTTAGGAAGAGATTTATATCTCTCACTAGGGTTTATTACTAATAGATAATTTTAGGAATTAATGTTCTAATTATCTTACATGCTTACATGAATATTCTTTGTGATATTTGAATGTTATTTTATCTTATCCTCTTATGCTTGCATGCTTATGATTATTTAAGAACATTGCATGATCATCCTTATGTGCTAGATATAGCATTGTATGGATATATTAGGTAAATAAGTACCTAGTGAGTTGAGGCACTCTCATTTCCAGGAATTAGTTTCCCTAGAAAATTCCCCCTAGCTGCCCAAAACTAGCCTGCAAGGAAATTTTCGTGCCAACAGTGTCACGGCACCACTAAATAGGGAAAGCACAGTTAAATTTAACGGTACCGTGGGGTATTTAACGGAGCCGTGACCCTGTATAACGGATTTTTCCTAATGCTCCTACTTCCCTATCACCCTAACCTCAAACCTGCAAACCTTGCACCCTCACATTCACCCTAGGATTCCCCTCCTACACCATAGGATCAACTTTAATTCAAATTTCACCCAACTTGCCTATATAAGGCCTCACCCTTGCAAGCTTATCTTGCACTTCACCTTGAACCTCCCATCACACAAACACCATGTCCTCCACACATGGTTCAACCTCTCAAATCTCCAAGAAACCTAGGATAACCGTAAAACCACCCTCAAAACCACTCTTTGTGGATCTCACAAGAGATGATGAAGCTATGACACCACCTTCCCAAGCCACTCCATACTCACCATCACCACCTTATGCACCATCTAAAACATCATCTACCTATACAACATCTTCATCATCCTATTACACTACATCATCAATGGAATACACACCATCTCCCTTCACCCCATTGGACAATGCCATGCCAATTTCACCTCCAACAACCCTACCACAATCACCATCTCCTATCATGGCCAAACCCAACCAACCACATCCCTTTGAGTTACATAGTGCTAATTGCCTATGTTGTCTCCACAACCGTAATCTCATCTACTTCTTAAGAGACGAGATTCATTTCATGTTCTACTTTATAGAACATCTCTTGACACCTCCACCACCTCAAATGGGGCCCCAATCTCCACCACCTCCTAACCAAAACAACTAAACACTTGCTTGTTTAGTCCTCCACAATAAACTCTTAGGACCCCTCTTGGAAATGAAGCTTGTCTCTAGTCATTAGGAATTTAGGCTTCTTGTTATCTTTCTTAGTGCTTTCTATGTAGTCATACATTACTATGACACGTGTTTGTTTTATGAATGAATGTTTTTATGTGGAGGTTTTTCCTTTTAAATGATTGGTTATTTGTCACAAATGTGCTACTTGTTAGATATTGTATATTTGTCGTCTAACTTTGTTTTGTAGCACGATCCATTGCTCGATTCCTTTGTGTTCTCCAAATGAGGAGGAGTACACATCAAGGGGGAGCCTTAACCACCTTTTTGATTTGACAAAAAGAGGGAGAAATGGGAGTAAACTCATTAAAAACTTGTTAAAACTAATTTTAACCTAAAATGAGTTTATATTTTGTCATCCTCAAAAAGGGGGAGATTGTTGATGCAAATAATGTTCTAAAAACGTTATTTATATCTTTCGATTACTTCACGTTTTGAGGATGACAAAATGTGAACTCACGTTACGTTAAAATTAACGTTAACAAGTTTTTAATCGGAAGATCCCGTTTCTACGCAAATCACTCTTGAACAAAGTTACAACTTGAACTAGTGATCAAAGAAGTGAATTCGTGTTTTGAAAATTCACATTTTAAATGGGACAAAACATTTTTTCAAAAATACACATGACAAATTATTTTTGAAATATTAAGAAATGTTTTAATGGAAAAATAAGTTTGAAAATCACAACAGCTATTTTCCCCCCCAAAATCAGCTCCAACCTTCCCCAAATAAGTTTTCACCAGAAAAGACAAAATTTGGAGCGTCCTAGTCTACCACGGCTCCACGGTACCGTTAAATTTAACGGAGCCGTGGGTCATTTAGTGGAGCCGTCCGTACCATTTTGAATTGTAACGTTCAGATTTTCTTTGCCTATAAATACCCACCTCTTTCACAGTTTTAGGCACCCTTCACACACAGAAAAATCCCTTAGTCAAATCCTCTCACACCTTTCACTTCTTAGGGTCATTTAGATTAGTTTTTCTTTGTTTCAAGAGTGATCCAATCATCCTTCAAGTGATCCTCTTCATACATCTTCACTAGCAAGAGAAGAACACAAGTATCCAAGTTGATACAAGGTGTTGTCATCCCTCTTCATTAGCAAGAGAAAAACTCAAGTAATCAAGAAGATACTAGAGTTGTAGTTGATAGGTTTTTGTAACACTTGTTACAACCTTGTTGTATCTTAGCATACATCAAGTATATTTCCTTTTTGTGAGTGAGAGTGAAGATCAAGTGTGATCTATAGAGATAGTGAACATCTCTTGAAGCCATTGGGCTTGTGTGATTGATCAAGAAGATCAAGGGTCATTAGGTTAGTGTTAGTTGAGTAGAGTGAAGTGAGTGTTGATCATTGTAATCGTGTTGAGATCTTGGTGATCTCTTGAAGCCATTGGGCTTGTGTGTTTGGTTATGTGGACCTTGGTAGATTGGTGCTAGCTAAGATTAGCACTCGACATCTAGCTTAGTGTCGGTAATAGGATAAGCGACGTGTACGGTTTTCTCCGCCTTAAGGGAGGTTGTTGACATAGTGCTTGAAACTCTCGAGTGTGGTACTCAGGGAGTGGTGTAGGGCGAAGAAGAGCTTCGTAGCCGAACCACTATAAATCCTCTGTCTCGGTTTGATCTTTCCAACTCTACTCTCTACTTTTATTTGTTATTATTACTTAGCTTAGTGTGTAGTTCATATTGGTGTTGATTGATTACACATAGAGTTCGAATCAAAGTTTTCAATAACCAACTTTTAAAACAAGATTTTTAAAATAAGTTTTTAAACCGGTAAACTATTCAACCCCCCCTTCTAGTTTCCCACAATATAAATTCACACTTAAATTAAGGGTATAATCGGTATTTTATATCAAACTTTTCATTCGTATTGCTTGAATAAGTTAGAGCTTAGTTCCTTTTACTTATATTAGGCGAGTACCCATGTATAGCTACGGGATTTTATAGCGTTTTTATAATATAAACCGGGTCAACCCGACGAGTTGAGTCGAAAAAAGGGGTCAAATTAAACCTGGTCAACACGCCAGGTTTGAAGCGCCTCAGGTCAACCCGGTTTTCGATTTGTATTAATAATTTCCTTTTTGAAAATATGTGTATTAATAGTTGAAATTGCTCATAATTATTTGTTTCAACATTTTCTTTTTAATTTTTTTTCCACATTTCACTTTCTTAACTTTTCACTTTTACCATTTTAGTTTTTATAGATAGTATAGATTTGATAGTTTTCGGTTATAAATTTGGCCGGAATTGGTGAAAACGAAAGCAAATCAATAGTTTGACGGCCTATAAATTAATTTCGATAATTGGGTGGACTGTATTTTAAAAATTAAAAATTTAGGTAGCCTCCAAGTACATTATCCCGTTATTACTACTCCCCCGTCTCAAAATTATTGTCCCCTTTTGATTTTTTCTGTCTTTCTTTCTCAACTTTGACTATAAATATTTTTGTTTGTGTTATATATTTTTTGATAAAAATTATACCAATGAAAATACATTTAAAACTCAATCCGTTCATATTTTTTTTTATCAACTTAACCTATTATGTAATATAAACAAAACTACTTAACGTCAAAGTTGAAAAGTAAAGACCGAAAAATAAAAAATGAATAATAATTTTAGGACGGAGGTAGTATTCAAATAGACAAATCTGAAAGGACTGCTACAACTTTACTTTAAATATACACTCTTTATTTGATCCCTCGACTGGTGTACGTCTACTTTCGCATATACATGCTCAATCTTACATTTTGGGCTTATCAAATGATTAAAACCTTTATCCGTAAAGATTTAAATCTTTATTCGTAAAGTTTTAAAAGCACATGGTCTAGAGGGCCTCAACATTAATCTGGGGACAGGTATAAAGAGACCTAGTACGTCTTTAAGTGATTCCAATTCCCACGTTTTTAATGTTTTCGTAGTATTGCAATAACTCACAAGTTTCACTATGCTGACAATCGGGTGGTGGCCTCCATCACGCGCCAAGACCACCGAGACCACCTTCAACCGCTCATGAACATTGATTTTTTGTAGTTGTTTGGTGGTTTGCACAACTTAATGAAAATCAAAGAAAACAGGGTTATTATTATTTTTTAAATTTGTGATTATGTGTAAATTTGTGATTATATGTGGGACATATTGTGAGGTATGTTTAGTTCATAATAGCTTAGTTTTTTCTAAACGACAATGTATGTAAACAAACTTTTTAAGTATGTTTGAACTTCAATTGAACAAGGAAAAATATCTTGATATCATTTAGGAGCAGCTCCTTTTAATTATCCAATTACAAAATGCTTCTTTACTTGTTTATTTCGTATAGCAATCAATATTAAGGATCTTGGTTTATCGACTAGTGTTATACTTTTGCAGCATTCATGCTATATCAACTCAGTCATTCCACAAATAAAGCTGACATGTAAACATGCACTTGGCAGCTTTATATTACAAGGTTATTACTCGATAATTTTCAAAAGGGTTGTGTTATCGTAACACCCCCTATGGTCAACCGTACAAGCCCGCGAAGCAGACAGTACAACAGTTTGATGCATCCAATGATTGCAAACACCCCTTATAGGGGTTGTCAGGATAACATGCCCTTTTTCAAAATCGTGATAACATTAACTTTCAACAAAAAGTTTGATTTAGTACTAAAAATAATAGTAGCGATTAGCATTTTTGTTTACATTAAGTGGTGCTCTTTGCTGGTGATTAGGGAACCGATTTTGAAAACCTTATTAGCAGCAAAGAGTTTCTTTTTTTTTTTTTTTTTTTTTTTTTTTTTTTTTTTTTTTTTTTTTAATTTTAGCTTCTCACTAGTCATTCTTCTAATAAAATTTATTCTTGCCTTACAAAATTAAAAGCTCAAACAAACAATAATATTCATCCAAAGAGAATTTATTGATTCAACTACTACAAATGTAGGACCAAACATTGAAATAAAAAGAAGTTTGCTTGATGTTGAACAAGTCTTATTATTACGAACTCCTATCAAACATAAACTTGAAATTTTTTCCTCAAGTAATGAATTGAAATCATTTAACTGATGTAGCACATTGGATCGGGCACTTTGAAGACTCGATCACCGGGGTTGCTTCCAAGTAAATCACTCCATTGATCACCCATATTACCTCAAATCTGATATCCGGCCTCATCCAATGCTTTTCTTTTCGCTGATTTGTACACAATTCCGCTATCATCTCCCTCTCCCATGCACCTTTTTTTTCCAATAATTAATAACTTTTATAGGGCAAATGGGCAATACCATTAGCAAGTCGAGACTAGCAAGTGTAGTTGTCAGCTTGCTTACGATTTTTGTAGTTAGTAAAAGTGTCTAAGAAAAGTTTCCAACAATAATTATATAATTTTTATAAGGAAATTTTCCCGCATCTAAACTTAGATATGTGAATTAGTTACTCACTTATAGATGAGCTTCTCCCATTTAGTATAACCAATTGCTTTCATATTTTTTGTACGAGCTTCTGCGTAAGCAGCCTCTGTTCCGGTGAGAAAAACAATCTTGAACCCGAGCTTTAATAGTCTTTTGTACAGTTTAAGAGTCCCTGGTACCGCTGGTCGCACTGCTTCCTCCACCCAAGCATTAAACGCCGTTGCATTGTATCGCATCAATAAAACATGCAGGGGAGAAGGAGATTTAATAGCCTATTGCCCTGAAAACGCACAATAAAACCATCAAAAACACGAAATGTCACAAAATAATTATTACGTAGTTATTTTTTAACAAAGGGCTTTTGGTCCCAGCGTTATCGCTCAGGTTAATGAGAGGTGAAAGTACATTGTTACTTATTAGCAAATATAATAACAAACATGTACAAACATGTCTCAAAATAAGTGTCCGATTTCACTTTTCAGAGTCAAACAGATTCAATTTTAACTTTAAATATATATATTTTTTGTTATATAATACTAGATGAAAAATTATACCAATAAAAAATATACTTAAACCCCAATTCATTTATATATTTTGCATCAAGTATTATATAACACTCGCAAAAATAGATAAGGTCAAAGTTAAACCTATTTAACTCTGAAAAGTCAAACTGGACACTTATTTTGGGACGGAGGTAATAACAAACATGTAACATTCATATAAGTTTAATGAGACGCGACGTACCCAAAACCAATGGTGTCGCGAGCATAATATGGGAGATTCGAAAGTGTAGTTTCATCGATATCGAAAACCCAAACATCCTTGCCATCTTTATTAATATTAAGCCCCTTAGCATATTCATATGCTTCGGCTGCCCACTACACCATTTTGGACCTATAGTGACGAAATTTTTTTCGCGACAACATTTGTTGTCGCAACAAGTCCACTAAACGACAAAAAAGTGGCATTTTTGGGCCCATCTGTAACAACCCACTAATTTACAGGACACTACTATTCAACAAACTCGAATTTATTTTCTTGACATTTATTTGAGAACCATTTTACATATACTTTTTACTTAAACAAGCGTGAAACTGAGAATAAATATTTTATCACTAGAACTTAGGCTATATTTAGCCCACAATGCTCTAGTACCTTGCTCCTACTCCGGTTTACAATTTTAAGCCATAAAACAATTTCCTATTCTTTAAACTATTTACAGTTGTCAATTCGACAAACACTATTCATAATTCAAAATTTAACACCCGATATACCCAATTCTCCCAACTATTATTTCTAATGTATTTTTATACTTCCAAAAAGATTACCAAAGTTCCAAAAATATTTCCTGCCGCCTAAAGTAATTTCTTTATATCTTGCGTTTAATTACGTACAACTTTCGTTAATCACCGAATCAACAACCAATACCTATTTTTAACACCCAATACATACAATATATACACTCTTGTATCAAAACTATACATCTAACTCTATTTTACACACATTGCCGACCCCCCCCCCCCCCCCTACTTGGTTTGAAAATAATACAAGACACTTTTAATAAACAATCTGTCCCATTTTGTAAAAACTGGAAAAATCAGTAGGCTGTGAGTAATTTTAGGCTAGAGATTCAGAAAATAGACACAAAAACGAAACCGTAGCCGCTTGAATGAGTTGAAACTAGCTTGTAACGAAAAAGATACAGTAATTTCAATTTTTACGACGAAAACTACATTTTCAGAAAAATTGTGAATCTGTCCAGAAATTTGAGTAATAAAAACTTATGATAAATGATGTATAGACTAGCGGAGACCTTGAAAAGCCTAGAGCATACTTAAATACCTTCGCGGGGATAGGTCAAACTTACGAAACGAAGCTACGACGCAAAAGTTATGGCCTAACAAAGATTTACGTCGACATATACGTGACATCTTCTATTTTTGCTATTAGAAAGCTGTTGGGATTATTTAGATTGGATTTTGGACCTTTTTGAGTACATTTTGGCTAAAATGACGTAAACGAAAATGGTAGAACATTATATATACTTAATAGGCGCGTTAGAGATTTTTGAAATACCTATTAACATGACGACTAAAATGTGATCGTGAGATAAACAAGTTACGTTTTCTAAAGTGGAAATTTTCTAAATAAATGATCAAATTGACGCAACTATATTTTGACAACAAATATTACAACAACATGTACAAGTGATAAAGTAGAGTATGAACTTGCATGCACGACATTGTTTTCGAACCTAAGGCAATGTATTATTTAGGTCGTGATTAGAGTTATCAGGCTTAACTTACCGTTTGCCAATTTATCAATCGGAAATTGCTTTTGCTAAGGTGAGTTCTCGTAGCCCCTTTTTCATTATGTTTTCCTTGTACTCAAATGATATTTTAACTGTTTTCATGCTGTGATCTACTGTTTTCATGTTTTTGGACAATATGTGCGTTCGATTGCAATATGTGCCCTTTTGTGTGAATCAAATTTGTGTGGACAATATCTAGGTGATTAGCATTGTGTGGATTTATTTTGTTGTTTATCTCTTAAGACATTAAGTCTGTGTAACAACTTCTAACTTAATTTCATGACAGTTCTTGTCTGATGAGTTGTGAAATCAAGTTAGATCCAAGTTGTTACATAGCTTAATGTTTTGGATGATAGAACTAAATTTGTGTGGTTTCTATATTGCGCGGACATTATTGCGAGCCAAAAATCTTGATCAATTACCGGGATCGTTGTGGTTATCTGAGTGGTTATTGTGGTTTCATCATGTGCGTATCATTTGGGGAAGTGCACCCAGTATATCATTTTGGGGAGTGGCACCCAGTTTATCATTTTGGGGAGTGGCACCCAGTATATCATTTTGGGGAGTGGCACCCAGTTTATCATTTGGGGAGTGGCACCCAGACTATATGTGGATCAATTATGCGTGTTTGCCGTCTGTGATAGTTTGTGGTCTTTACTATGTGCTCATATTTGTATATCTTGCTCACTATTGTCCTACGCTATTATTTACAGCTTCGTGGTTTCTCATCTAAACCTACGAGCTCACCAACATTATGTTGACGTTTTCTAGTACCATTTTCAGGTGATCATTGTAAAAGTATTTGAGGCACGTTTATTGGAGTCAGGCCATTTGATAATATGATACCATGTTTTCAAGACGATAAGATTTCAAAAGAGACATATTTCACGAGGAATGTTTTGTAAACTAATGTTGTAATAAATGTAAGGTATGAATCTATGATGTTATGCAATGTGCCTTTCTCAGTTACATCCCGTGTTTTCGCCTTTGACGGGGTGTGACAGAATGGTATCAGAGCCTAAGGTTATAGAGAATGCCGTTTTTTCAAAAATAAAAACCTCAACTATAACCAGATTAAAGTTTTTATAAAATCCCAAGCATGGTACGAGTCGATTAGCCCAAGCGTTCCATCATTTTTCCTAAATTACGCATAGCCTGATCAACTATGCTTAATTCAGGAGCGATCATGGGATAATGGGGGTAGTTACCTTGTATCGTGTTTGGTTGGAGTCGGAGTCTAGATCACCTGAAAATGCGTTGGCCTATGTGTGTGCATTTACCTTACGTGTTATGTGTATCTGTGGTAATGCTGCTTGCTTTCTATGTGCTGAAGCTTTTAGCTTCTAGGACAATGTATGAGCTTGCAATTGTGTACCTAAGTGCTTTGATTTGATTTGATATTGTGTGACGTGATCCGATATGTTATAGATGGTTGATAAAATGGTACCAATTGAATGCGATTTTGGGATACGAGATTTTCTGGTATTGCCCTAAGCCGATATGTCACATGCCTTGTCTTCCCACACCACTCCCTTTATTAGCAAGCCTGAACACACTGCATTATGAGCCGATGAGTCGGTTGACACCATTAGTTGCCTTAGGAAGCAACCCGCCAATCAAAATGGACACATTAATGGCTTAGTCGTATGATTTAAACCTTGGAGACTACAAGTGAGATAATAGGACTCATGAGAAGCAGTGACCTTGTTAATCGAGTTGTTTGTGTTGACCATGATAGCGAGGTTCGTCTTAGTGTACGCGTTCCGAAGATGGTGCTGTTTAGACAATTCAAATCCTGTTTGTCAAAAAAAAAATTTGGTGCAAATGAAAGAGTTTCTTGCGAATGTTATAAAGGAGGATGAACTGGTAATCTTTGTTAATTGGACCGTGTTATGATGTTTCTTGTAAACAAAATTTGGTTGACAGTCGAAACTGTTTTAGAATGTTTTGAAATAAATTTGTGATTTCAAACGGTCGGAATGTTCTAGTATAAAAATCGTTTCAAATGTTTGTCCAAATGTCAATTTTCTTGAAAATCAAAAATCTAAACCATATATGAAAAATCGTTATTTTTCAAGTTACAAATTTTGCAAACCTATCTTTTCACATGACTTAGCCATCACAAAATTTCAAACAAAGTCGCGCCAAAATACACTATGCCTCCAAGAGGGAACACGTACCATTCATGGACAAACCTCGGGAACAATCATAGTGCTTACATAATATGCGACCTTAGGAGTGAATCGAACACCTCTGTCCGAAACGGTCAGTAGCGATGCGCCGTGCCTTGACGCTATTCCTTCGAAGTGCAACCTTCACCACCTGGTAGTAAGATCTTGGAATGCTGAAATGCCACCCGTTCACTTTTGAGCAACCCCAAACTTTAACCCAAAAAATTTTCTTTTTCTTCAAAAAAAAAAAAAAAAAAAAAAAAAAAAAAAAGTAAGCTTTGTAACAACTTTTAACTTAATTTCATGTCAGTTCTTGTTTGATGAGATGTGAGATTAAGTTTAAAGTTGCTACTTAGCTTAAAATTTTTAAAGGATTTTGCTCAAGAATGGACGAGGCATTTCGTGAAGCCTAATCACTCGATAGTTACTATAAAACCGCCTATTTCAGTGCGCTTAGTAGGACGAGCAGAAACCCAAAGATACCTCGCGTGCTTAAGACTTCCCTGGAGTACTTCGTAAAGACCTAACAGGATTTACCCCTCCTTGAAGAATTGAGATACCCATCAACGTAACTCCCAGAGCGACACAAATTTCATGATACGCGATACTTCTCGAAGAAAGATTCCGAACCCGTATATCATTAGTTAAGAGTGCACAAGACTGACAACTCTAAAACCGCGTTAAGAACGATATACAGGCAATTCGAGTTTTCAGGATAAGTCCTTTAGATTGATCGATGCCTCCGTAGAATTCAAAGATAAGAAATCCAATTAGAGCGACATACATGAGGAGCGCCTTACCTATTATATCGAATCGTGACAGATAGTCCTCATCGCAACTTTGGTAGACACTATAGGACGCATTAGGAACACAGTTAGATTGGAGTACGACCTACTATTCCTAGACCGACGGTCGGAGTGAGCACACTATCTGACATTAGGAGATATGCTTCGAGAATGCACTATTGACTTTGGAGGAAACAGGAATGCACATCCCTCTTAGTTGAATCTTCACTTTGGATATCTACTAGTTGTTTATTTGAAAGCGATCCAAAAATTGAGCCAATCCTTCAAAAATGTTGAGTTCTTTTCTTACAACTTGATATTTAACTTGATTTCATGACAGTTCTTGTTTGATGAGGTTTGAAGTTAAGTTAGATTCAAGTTGTTACGTAGTTTAAGGATAAGTCTAACTTGTTGCTTAAGTTTAATCTCATGACAGTTCTTGTTTGATGAGTTGTGAGATTAAGCTGAAAACAAGTTGTTACTGGGCTTAAACTTAAGGTTTAGCTTAATCTCATGACAGTTCTTGTTTGATGAGTTGTGGGGTTAAGCTAGATTTCAGTTGAGGCTCGACTTAAACTACCGAAAAGATGCCTAAGGTTTTTGACGGCTTTATTCAAGGACGGGAAAGCTTGCCTTACTGTGTGATTTTATGTGGTTTCATTTGTGTGATTTTTAGAGGTTAGGAAGTATTGATAGTACCAATTGGGGAGTAGCACCCGGTACTATTTGGATTGACACCCACACCCTTACCTTCTGTATGCAACCAAACCGAAGGGTGAATACTGTCCGATCAAGCTCAGACCTTTAGTCAACAGAATTTTGAGGACAAAATTCTATTAACGGGGGTAGACTGTAACAACCCACTAATTTACAGGACAATACTATTCAACAAACTCGAATTTATTTTCTTGACATTTATTTGAGAACCATTTTACATATACTTTTTACCTAAACCAGCGTGAAACTGAGAATAAATATTTTATCACTAGAACTTAGGCTATATTTAGCCCACAATGCTCCAGTACCTTGCTCCTACTCCGGTTTACAATTTTAAGCCATAAAACAATTTCCTATTTTTTAAACTATTTACGGTTGTCAATTCGACAAACACTATTCGTAATTCAAAATTTAACACCCGATATACCCAATTCTCCCAACAATTATTTCTAATGTATTTTTATACTTCCAAAAAGATTACCAAAGTTCCAAAAATATTTCCTGCCGCCTAAAGTAATTTCTTTATATCTTGCGTTTAATTACGTACAACTTTCGTTAATCACCGAATCAACAACCAATACCTATTTTTAACACCCAATACATACAATATATACACTCTTGTATCAAAACTACACATCTAACTCTATTTTACACACATTGCCGCCCCCCCCCCTTACTTGGTTTGAAAATAATACAAGACAAAAAGTACCAAGCCATTAATGATCTCCATGCTTCCTTATTTTCAAAGCATGGTCAAGATTTAAATTCTTGGAGAAAATCTTGCCCCCCCCCCATCCCTTGTCAAGTCGACCATACCTCTCTCCATACTCACACCATGCCTAATTAATCACTACCTGGACTTTTGACATCTCTTGCTCTATATATACTTCAAGTAAACATCATTCTTACATTGGCTAGTTCAAGAAAAATAAAAATCACCTCTCATCCTATACTACAATTCGACACACTAGGAGGAACAAGGAAGGAGAGATCTTGATTGTGGCTAAGTTCAAGCATCTTAGGGCTCTCTAGCAAGGGTTTGGAACATAATCTTGAGGTTAAACAAGTGTCTTGCACTCAAATCTCACTAATCACTTTTGTAAGTAATCTTACACTACAAAAACTTCATGTTTTTCTTATGTCATAATGTTAGTCAAGAATATACTTAGTTATCACTTGGTACATGTTGTTAAAGATTTATATTCACAATGATCCTTTAGAAAAAGATTATGTTTTAAACAAGTTTTGGATTACAAGAAAACTAATTAGTAAAACTCTTCACAAGAAGGTGGTAATAAACCTTATAAACATGTATGATTAGTAAACTCGTATATTTAAACATTCTTGAGGATTATTTTCATGGATCTAAGAATATTGTTAAGATTATGGTTGGATCATTGTCATTATGTTGAGAAGTTGATGGAGGAACTAGGATTAGAATTGAAGTTGTAGTTAAGTGGCTAAAATGACTAGAAGATTAGAAATATAAGTTTTGACACTTTTGATAAACAATCTGTCCCATTTTGTAAAAACTGGAAAAATCAGTAGGTTGTGAGTAATTTTAGGCTAGAGATTCAGAAAATAGACACAAAAACGAAACCGTAGCCGCTTGAATGAGTTGAAACGAGCTTGTAACGAAAAAGATACGCTAATTTCAATTTTTACGACGAAAACTACGTTTTCAGAAAAATTGTGAATCTGTCCAGAAATTTGAGTAATAAAAACTTTTGATAAACGATGTCTAGACTAGCCGAGACCTTGAAAAGCCTAGAGTATACTTAAATACCTTCGCGGGGATAGGTCAAACTTAAGAAACGAAGTTACGACGCAAAAGTTATGGCCTAACAAAGATTTACGTCGACATATACGTGACAACTTCTATTTTTGCTATTAGAAAGCTGTTGGGATTATTTGGATTGGATTTTGGACCTTTTTGAGTAAATTTTGGCTAAAATGACGTAAACGGAAATGGTAGAACATTATATATACTTAATAGGCGCGTTAGAGATGTTTGAAATACCTATTAACATGACAACTAAAATGTGATCGTGAGATAAACAAGTTACGTTTTCTAAAGTGGAAATTTTCTAAATAAAGGATCAAATTGACGTAACTATATTTTGAAAACAAATATTACAACAACATGTACAAGTGATAAAGTAGAGTATGAACTTGCATGCACGACATTGTTTTCGAACCTAAGGCATATGTATTATTTAGGTCTTGATTAGAGTTATCAGGCTTAACTTACTGTTTGCCAATTTATCAATCGGAAATTGCTATTCCTAAGGTGAGTTCTCGTAGCCCTTTTTTCATTATGTTTTCCTTGGGGGAAAATGGTACTCAAATGATATTTTAACTGTTTTCATGCTGTGATCTACTGTTTTCATGTTTTTGGACAATATGTGCGTTCGATTGCAATATGTGCCCTTTTGTATGAATCAAATTTGTGTGGACAATATCTAGGTGATTGGCATTGTGTGGATTTATTTTGTTGTTTATCTCTTAAGACATTAAATCTGTGTAACAACTTCTAACTTAATTTCATGACAGTTCTTGTCTGATGAGTTGTGAAATCAAGTTAGATCCAAGTTGTTACATAGCTTAATGTTTTGGATGATAGAACTAAATTTGTGTGGTTTCTATATTGCGCGGACATTATCTGAGTGGTTATTGTGGTTTCATCATGTGCGTATCATTTGGGGAAGTGCACCCAGTATATCATTTTGGGGAGTGGCACCCAGTTTACCATTTTGGGGAGTGGCACCCAGTATATCATTTTGGGGAGTGGCACCCAGTTTATCATTTGGGGAGTGGCACCCAGACTATGTGTGGATCAATTATGCGTGTTTGCCGTCTGTGATAGTTTGTGGTCTTTACTATGTGCTCATATTTGTATATCTTGCTCACTATTGTCCTACGCTATTATTCACAGCTTCGTGGTTTCTCATCTAAACCTACGAGCTCACCAACATTATGTTGACGTTTTCTAGTACCATTTTCAGGTGATCATTGTAAAAGTATTTGAAGGCACGTTTATTGGAGTCATTCCATTTGATAATATGATACCATGTTTTCAAGACGATAAGATTTCAAAAGAGACATATTTCACGAGGAATGTTTTGTAAACTAATGTTGTAATAAATATAAGGTATGAATCTATGATGTTATGCAATGTGCCTTTCTCAGTTACATCCCGTGTTTTCGCCTTTGACGGGGTGTGACACCATCTTTGGCCAAAACTTTTCGCGACAAGTTTTTTTGTTTTGTGACAACATGTTATCGCAAAAGAATTACTACCCGACAAAATAGAGGCATTCCGGTTTCTAAATTTTGACTAGATTTTTTTGCGACAACATTTTGATTTGTAGCGGCAACAATGTTGTCACTAAAAACTTTGCTTTGTTTTGAATTTTGACTTTTATCTTTAGTGACAACCAGGCACTAAATCAATCTGATAGCTCTTTCACTGCTCAGATAATTTTTTCATTTCAGAAGGTGCCAACCTATAGGGTGCTTTTGCAACTGGCACTGCCCCAGGCCCTAAATCAATATGAAATTCTACTTGATGAATTTGGTGAGGTAGTCCTTAGTGTTTAGAATGAGGCACTTGTTTCCAAAAACTCTAAAGTATCCTAATGTAGGGTTTTTGCTTCTATATAGTTCATACGGAGTTTTATTTAAAAATGTTTATTAAAACTCTATTTCAGATATAGGTAGATGTGTCAACGGCGTTACACCAAAATTTTTGTGGTATGTTTTGTTCATTAAGCATTGTTCTACTCATTTCTTGGAGAGTTCGGTTTTTACGTTCAACTACACCGTTTGACTGAGGAGTACGAGGAGCTGAAAAATTATGTGTTATGCCATTAGCATCACAAAAAGCTCCAAATTGAGTTTCATTATCAAATTCACGACCGTGATCCGTTCTAATTGACACAATGCTACTTCCTAGTTGATTTTGAATTTTCTTACTAAGAATTTCAAATTTATCAAAAGCTTCATTTTTACTTTTCAAAATTTTTGTCCAAGTGTATCTTGAATAATCATCTACTATGACCAAAGTGTAGAAGTTGCCTCCATAACTTTGTATAGCGGATGGACCAAATAAATCCATATACAAAAGTCCTAGACACCTAGATGTAGACACCTATTTTTTAGCCTTATGGCTATTATGAACTTGTTTCATTATTTTGCAAGCATCACAAAAGTGTTGGTCATATTTCAACTTGGGTAGGTTCCTAACAAGTTCCTTAGATGATAGAGATTGGATGAGTCTCATATTGGTGTGTCCTAAGCGTCTATGCCAAAGAGTTGAGTTATCATCTAGAGAGGTGAGGCAGAGTTTATCTTTAGATGTTTTATCTATTTTCATAACACATACGTTATTTTTCAAAACTCCTTTACTTATGGTTATAGCATCTTTCAGTATTTTACTTCCGTTTTCACTAAAGAAAACGTCATACTTTTTACAGCATAGTTGGCTAATGCTAAGCAAGTTAAATCCTAGGTTATCAACATGAGCAACATCATCAATAGAGAGAGAGAGAGAGAGTCATGAGAGATAGTACCTTTTTCGACGATTTTGCTTTTTAACTTGCTACCAAAAGTAACATTACCTCCGTCATATTCTCGGTATGTTGAGAAAAGGCTCTTGTTTCCCGACATATGCCTTGAACACCCACTATCTTTAATCCACTCGTCTGGTTCCAAACCGACTTTCAAGCATACCTAAGTCATAGAAAAACTCAAGCATTTGGTCCCTAATATCTCATGGGTCCATTTTGGTTAAACATCCCATTAACTTGATTCATGTATTGGAATGATGGATAATGGGTTCCATGGCATGTAGTTGAGACTTTGATAATTCCTGGGAAAGTTTTGGTTCCAACTATTTTGATAATAAGGTTGTGTGTTGTAGTTACTTTTTGGAAAGGGGCGTTTGGGAATAGTCGTCCTAGGTCTTTGTTGAGTAGTTTTAGCTCTAAATTCATTCTTAGCAAGTCCTTCTCCTAAAGTAACAGCTGGTTTTTGTTTGTTTACAGTTGAACTAATATTAGATTTCCTTGTGACTTTAACAAACTCTGTACGAGCCGAGGTGCAAGCTTTCTGTTCAGCAACAGTTCCCACGGATCCCTTCTCAACTACTGGCGGAACCAAGGATTTGGTTCCGTCTGATCCGTGGGTTTCTGAGACTGTTGGAACAGTTTTTTGTACTTTTACGGCTTGTTTCTTTAGACTACTTATATCTCCTAATTTCATAAAGCCTAGTCCAGTTTTATCATGTGGTAATTTTTGGACTTTCATTATTTCATCTACACAACTAATATTCTTATCAAATCTTTTGAATTTATAGTTTTGTATGATAAGAGCGTCCTGTGTGATTTTAAGTTTCTCTATTTCAAGTCTAAGCTCTTGACATGATATACACACCTCGTCAATAGCTTTACTCTTTTCTAATCGTTTAGCTTTTTCTTTTAACTCATAAACTTCATTTTCTAAAAATTCCTTTTTAGTTTTCAAAAACTTATTCTTGTTTATGATTTTTAAGCTAAGTTCACATAGTTTGTTATATTCATTTTGCAAGGTGTCGTCATCAATAGAAGAATGAGATGAGTCAGAGAGTACCTCGTTTGAGTCATGAGCCATGAGAGCAACTTCGTCATTCTTAGGCTCTTCGTCATCATCTTCACTGTCACTCCAAGCACTACTTACAAAAGCTCTTTGAGTTTTGTTCTTAGGTGGCTTAGGACAATCTCCTATTAGATGACTTGTATCACCACATCTAAAATATTTCCTTTCCTTTTTTCCTTTCTTGTCATCACGATCCTTCCAAAAGGATTTCTTGTCTTCTCGAGGTTGTCTTACGAACTTTCCTCGTCTTCTAAAGAACTTCTTGAAATCTCTTACGGCCATGGCATATTCTTCATCTTCGCTACCCGAACTAGACTCTTCATCATCACTTGAATCTACTCTAGCTTTTAAGGCAATGGATTTGACTTTTTCCTTTTTACCCTTAATTATTTCTGAATCCTTTTCCATTACCATCTCATGAACTTTGAGATTTCTGATTAGCTCGTCAAGTGACATGCTTGAAAGATCTTTGGATTCTTCAATGGCCATCACCTTTGCTCTCCACTTTGGATGGAGTGCTCTAAGGAATTTTCTGACAAAGTTCTTACTACAAAAAGATTCATCAAGTGCTTTAAGAGAAGTAATGATAGTATTAAACCTAGCAAATGCACTATCAATGGTCTCATCTTCAGGGATAACAAATTGTTCATATTGTTGAACAAGAAGATCAATTTTGTTATCCTTGACTTGTGAGTTTCCTTGATGAGTGATTATTAAAGATTGCCAAATTTCTTTTGAGGTTTTACACATAAAGACTCTTTCATATTCTTTTCTAGGTAGAGCATTGTAAAGCATCATTTTAGCCTCATTATTTTTGGCAATCAACTTCTTTTGCTCATCACTATGACGAGCAAGTGAAGTATCCTCATCCCGACCGCTTGATATATCTTTTATTATAGCTTTATGATCACCTTCTATAATAATATACCATAGATCTATGTCTTTTGATTTCACATAAGTTTCAAAGCGGTTTTTCCAATATATAAAACCATTTTGTTCAAATAGTGGTGGTCTTTGCATAGATTGCCCTTCTTTGAAGTTTTCAAAATCCATGGATCGTTCCAAGTTTTAAAATACAATATATTTTAAGAATCTTGAGTAACGTAGCTCTTGATGCCAATTGTGGAAAACTAGAAGGGGGGTTGAATAGTTTTACCCTTTTTAAAATTCTTTTGCTTTGAATACTTAGTGTGATTTCAACTAATGCAAATAATAAACAATAAATAACATGCAAGTAAGGAAAGAAACGATCAAACCACAACACGATTGTTTATAGTGGTTCGGTCTACAAGGACTCTCTTCCTTGCCCTACTCCACTCCTCGAGCTTCTAACTCGAGATTTTTTCTTTACTAAGAAACAAGCTCCCTACTCGACGGAGAAAACCTTTACAAACGTCGCTTACACTTTTTCTAGTATAAAGCTAAATACCGAGTTCTTTTACAAGGGCACAACCACTCCCGACACTCTATGTATTTTAAGGACTAAAATACTAACCGATCACTACTAAGGTATGTAATATATGAATACTTGGATTTGATTGTTAAGTGAATTCTAGAGAGAGAGAGAGAGGTGAGAGATTGGGAGTTCTAGAGAGAGAGAATGAGAGAAAAACTTGTTGAATGATTAAGAGTTCCAACCCTCTCCCTAGGTGGAGAGGGGTATTTATACATACATACTTAAGTGCCCCGAGTGGGCTGTGGAGTGAGCTGACAGTGGGTAAAGACCCGACCCACTCCACAAATACTAATATAACTAAACTAATATTACGTTAACTAAACTAATACTAATAAGCCTACGAGCTACATAAATGCTAAATAGATACTCGGGGTGACCGAGTCTTCACATGAATATTTATATTCCTAACAATCTCCCCCTAAAGGAGGTCACCCCGGAAATAATATTTTGAATTCTAGCATTCTATTACATGATTGTAACTTCCTAGCTTGTAGTCTTTGATTCTTCAAATTCATTACTCTTTGTACATTCAGCAGTGATCTTTTGATGACAGTTCTTCTGTCTTGGATGATCTTTGGTGATTCTTTGATGTCATCATCCAACGTATGTCTCCAGGTCATCTTTTAGCAGTATGTCTCCATGTGATGTGGTACTCTTTGAGCCGACATGCTCACACTATTCTGGGTCATGATTTTCCGCATCAGAGTTTAAAGAAGTGTTGGGAATAAAATGATCAAAGTCAAAGAGCCTGCCAAAGATGTAGAAGAGCCTGCTAGTTGATTTTGAAGTGTATAAAGATGTTCTACCAGTACCTTCTGGGTAGAAGGTACTGCTGGTTGATGAAGAGCCTGCCAAGCTTATGTCAAGTCGATTAGATATTTTGTAATAGATATTTAGTTGAATTATTAGTCTTTGTACATTGTTATACGTTATGTAGAAGTAGATTAGTCTTCTGTGGTGACAGAAGAATATTATCAGAGTTGTACATGGGTAGTTGTATTTAATTGTAGGCGCCAATATAGTCAAAGTATAGTATAATACTCTTCCACTTGACAACATGTAATAAGATATCCTTATCTTATAAAAGGATATCTTAGTCACTTCTTCATGCATGCATCTTACACAACCAATAACCTAAACCAAACTATCTCTCAAGTAACTTAGTTACTTCAAATCACAAATCCTTTTTACAATCTTAGATTCAAGATTACTTTGTAATCCCGGTGATATTTAGATCATCCGTATTATTTCATCAATAATATTGAATCGTATTGTGTTAAACCAAAGTTGTGTTATTTGTTCATTGCATTCTCACGTTTACATAAACTCACCACCTTGTGTTCTTTTAAGTGTGTTGTAGTAGATTCCGCATGCTAAACACATTCAATACATAAATATCTCAATCAAGAACATACAAAACCCGTTCCACAAGTGGTATCAGAGCTAGGCTTGATATTTACTAATTTAAAAGAACAATGGATGTTGAACATATTCAAACAAATGTTGCAGCTAAACTTCCATTACTTAAGCAAAATGAGTTTGAAATGTGGAGACTAAGGGTTGAACAATACTTTCAAGTGCAAGACTATGCACTTTGGGAGATCATTGAACAAGGCAATTCATTTAAACCCCAAATCACCACTACAACAGTAAATGATGCTCTTGTAACAAGAATACAAGACCAACCATCAAATGCAGATGAAAAGATTCAGAAGAGAAATGATTTAAAAGCAAGGAGTATGTTACTGATGACTATTCCAAATGATCAACTTCTGATCTTTAACAAATACAAAGATGCCAAAACCCTTTTTGAAGCTATTGTGGCTAGGTTTGGTGGTAATGATGCTACCAAGAAAACACAGAAAACACTTCTCAAACAACAATTTGAGAACTTTACAGCCACAACCAATGAGTCTTTGGACAGTATGTTCAATAGACTTCAGAAGCTTGCAAGTCAGTTAGCCATCCATGAAGTGATGATAACTCAAGAAGACCTAAACTCTAAATTTCTTAGGAGTTTACCTTTAGAATGGTCTATGCATGTCATTGTCTGGAAGAACAAGCCAGATATTGACCAGATGAGTCTCAATGATCTCTACAACAATTTCAAAATTGTAGAACATGAAGTAAAGAAGACTACTGGGTCAAGTTCAGGAAATATGGCTTTTGTTTCATCCCCAAGCATCTCAAAGGTTGATAATGAAGAAAAAGGTGGCAGAGAAGAAGGTACTGCCAGTACAACCTTTGGTACTGCTAGTACTTCAAGTAGTACCAAATCCATTTTAGATGAAACAATTGGGTGTGCTTTTCTTACATCTCAACACAATGGGTCCGTATTAACTTTTGAAGACCTTCAAGAGATTCATCCTGATGATCTTGAAGTGATGGACATAAAGTGGCAACTCTCACTTTTAAGCATTAGAGCTAAGAAGTTGTTGATGAGGACTGGCAAGAAGATAATGATAAATGGAAATGAGCCTGCTGGCTATGATAAGTCAAAAGTGGAGTGTTACAACTGCCACATGATGGGTCACTACTCTAGAGAGTGTAGAAGACCTAAGAAGCAGGATGACAAGGGTAGAGGGTTTGACAACAGGAATAAAGGAAGCTTTGAGAAGAAAGGAAGCTTTGAAAGCAAGAGTAAGGTTGTTGAAGTTGCTGAGCCAAAAGCAATGGTTGCTATTGATGGCATGGGTTTTGATTGGAGTTTCATGGGTGAAGATGAGTCAACTTCTGATGAATTGGCTTTGATGGCATTCTCCACTCCTGAGGTACAAACTATCAAATGTTCTAGCAATTGTGAATTTCTTAAAGAATTAGAAATTATAAGAAAATCTTATGATACAGAAATTTTAGAACACAGAAAAACCCAACAAACCTTATTTAACCATCAATGTGGTATGGCCAAACTAGAAAAACAAATCATTCACTATAGAGAAAATGAACTTACATTTTCTGATGCTAAAGCTGCTCTTAATAGACAAATATTTTTGAAAGATTCAGAAATAGAAATGGTAAGGAATGAGTGCACCAAAGTGACATTGGCTAGAGATAATATTCAACTGACTGTTACTAAATTAGAAAATGCTTCTGAGTGTACTAGAAGCATAGTAGAGAATCAGATGAATAAGAGAATAAAATCAGGGATAGGATACAATGAATGTCCACCTCCTTATAGAGGAATCCCTTGTCCTCCAGGATCAAATCTTGCTGAATCAGGTGTGCATGAAGTCATGAACAAACCATTGGCTAAATCTGTAGTGATAAGTAAACCTTCTGAGAGTGCTAAGAATGCCCCACTCTCTAAGGTGCTCACTGATAAGAGACCAGATGTCCTAATTATTGAAGATTAGGTATCTGATGATGATGAAGATCAGACTATTCCTATCAAAGGAATCAAAGTAGGACCAACCAGTCCTAAGAAAGTAGAAGTTAAAGCTAAGGCTAAAGCTGTTTTGAAGACAGTTGAAAGTTGTAAAAATTGTAATAACAAACCTAGGGGAAGCCAAAGAAATTGGAACAATCTTAAGTCACAACAACTAGGTGATGACTTTGTTATGTTCAATAAGGCTTGTTATTATTGTGGTAGCTTTAATCATCTTCATGCTTATTGTAATAAATGGGTTTCTGGGAGTAAATCAAAGTCTAAAACAAATGTTACTCACCCCAGAAAAAGTTTTGTTAAGTCTAACACCACAAATGTTAAACATACTGTTAGACAAAATAAGCCTGTTATTGCAAAACCAACTGATAAGGGTACAAGAAACACTTTCAAAAGTGTACCAAAAGTTGAGAATAGTCCTATTCAAAAGAAATCTGTGGTCAAAACACAAATTTGGAAACCAAAAACCAAAGGTCCTGCTAGACCAAAAGGTCCTGCTAGACCAAATGGTACTGCCAAGATTGGTATTACCAAAATTGGTACTGATAGACCAAAGACCACACAATGGATTAAAAGGGAAAGTGCTGTTAAGTCCTCAGCATGTTGGATTTGGAAACCAATCCAATCAAAAGGTGCATCAACAATCCTGAAAAGGTTTGATTTCATTGATGCAAGAGGCAAACCCAAGTCTGTCATGGCTTGGGTACCCCAAGGAAACTAATATGTTTATTCATGTGCAGGAACATTCAACTGATATTGAAGATCAAGGATATGTTGATAGTGGATGTTCAAGGCACATGACAGGCAACATGTCATTCCTCTCAGACTTCAAAACATTTGATGGAGGATATGTTACCTTTGGGGGAGGAATAAAAGGGAAGATCACTGGTAAAGGTACTATCAAAACCAGTAAACTAGATTTTGAAAATGTGTATTTTGTGAAAGAACTTCAGTTTAATCTTCTTAGTGTCTCACAAATGTGTGACAAAAAGAACAATGTTCTTTTTACTGGCAATGAATGTATGGTTCTTTCTTCTGATTTTAAGATGCCTGATGAGAGTCAGATCCTTCTTAAAATTCCAAAAAGGAATAATATGTATAGTGTCAATTTAAAGAACATTGATCCCAAGGAAGGTTTAACTTGTTTGGTAGCAAAAGCCTCATTGGATGAATCTATGCTTTGGCATAGAAGGCTTGGTCATGTAAACTTTAAAACAATCAACACTATTGCAAAATATGATTTAGTAAGAGGTTTACCCAAAAAGACTTTCCAAAACGACCAAACTTGTGTTGACTGTCTAAAAGGCAAACAACATAGAGCTTCTTGTAAGCCCAAGACCCAAAACTCTATTACTCAGGCTTTACATATGCTTCATATGGATCTCTTTGGTCCTACTAATGTGTGCAGCTTGAATGGAAAAAGATATTGTCTGGTTGTTACTGATGATTATAGCAGATTTTCATGGGTTTTCTTCTTAAGATCTAAACATGAAACTAGTGAGATACTTAAAACCTATATCACTGAGGTAGAAAACCAATCTGATAAGAAGGTCAAGGTCATCAGGTGTGACAATGGGACAGAGTTTAAGAATAGAGTAATGGATGACTTTTGCAAGGAAAAAGGCATAAAAAGAGAGTTTAGTGTAGCTAGAACACCTCAGCAAAATGGAGTAGCAGAAAGGAAGAATAGAACACTTATAGAGACTGCTAGAACTATGTTAGTAGACTCTAAGTTACCTATTTCATTTTGGGCTGAAGCAGTTGGTACTGCTTGTTATGTGCAAAACAGGGTTCTTGTGACAAAGCCACATAGAAAGACACCTTATGAACTTTTCTTTGGTAGAAAACCATCTTTAAGTTTTATGAGACCTTTTGGTTGTCATGTTACTATTCTCAATACCAAAGATCATTTAGGCAAATTTGATGGAAAAGCAGATGTTGGCTATTTGATAGGGTATTCCTTGCAGAGTAAGGCCTATAGAGTGTTTAACACTTGCACTAGGCAAGTAGAAGAGAATCTTCACATAGAGTTTCAAGAGAAACTAACAAATGTGAAAGGAATTGGACCAGATTGGATGTTTGATGTTGATAGGCTTTCAGAATCTATGAATTATGTGCCTGTTACAGGTACAAATACTAATGATAATGCAGGTTTTGAAGACAATGTTGAAACTCCTAAAGATCAAGATTACATCTGGATGCCAATTTGGAAAAGTATGGATCTATCTTCAAGTCAAGAAGAACCTTCAAACACAACAAATGAAGGCAATGAAGAAGATCAAGGAACTCAGAATCAAGAGAATCAAGAAAGTAGTGCTAATGACAATGGTACTGCCAGTTCTTCAGATGGTCCTGCTAGTTCAAGTATTGGTACTGCTGAGCCATTGAATGGTCCTGCTAGTTCAAGTATTGGTACTGCTGAGCCATTGAATGTTCAAATAGATGATTCTTTTCAAGAAGAAGTTGGGATTAGCAATCTTCCAACTACATATGAAGTTCCTAAAACACCAAACACTAGAATTCTCAAAGATCACTCAACTGATGATGTGATTGGAAGCATAACTTCTGGTGTTAGAACAAGATCTCAAGTTGGTTTATCTCAAGTCTTATCTTCAGATGAAGAAGGGTTTATCTCCTCTATTTATGAAGAAAAGAAGAATGATACTTCCAATATATGCCTGTTTTCATGTTTTCTATCTCAGGCTGAACCCAAAAACATAAACAAAGCTTTAGATGATGCAAGTTGGGTGGAAGCAATGCAAGAAGAGCTTCTCCAATTCAAGATTCAGAAGGTTTGGATATTGGTTGATTTGCCTAAAGGTCATAGGGCAATTGGAACCAAATGGGTGTTCAGAAACAAGAAAGATGAAAGGGGTATAGTGATCAGAAACAAGGCTAGATTGGTAGCACAAGGATATACTCAAGAAGAAGGGGTAGATTATGAAGAAGTGTTTGCTCCAGTTGCAAGACTTGAAGCAATTAGGCTTTTCTTGGCCTATGCTTCATTCATAGGCTTCACTGTCTATCAAATGGATGTTAAGAGTGCATTTTTATATGGTGAGATTGAAGAACCAGTATATGTATCTCAACCTCCAGGCTTCATTGATGCAGAGCATCCAGACAAAGTTTACAAGGTTACCAAGGCTTTGTATGGCCTACACTAAGCTCCTAGGGCATGGTATGAAACATTGGCTTGTTTTCTACTAGAAAGTGGATTCCAAAGAGGCAGGATTGATCCAACTTTGTTCATCAAAAGAACAAAGAAAGACATCTTGCTAGTACAGATTTATGTTGATGACATAATCTTTGGATCAACAAACCAAGACTTGTGTGTACAATTTGAAAAACTTATGCATAGTAAGTTTGAAATGAGTTCCATGGGGGAACTTACTTTCTTTTTGGGTCTCCAAGTGAAACAATCCAAAGAAGGCATATTTATCAGCCAAGATAAGTATGTAGCAGAGATCCTAAGGAAATTTAATTTTGCTGATTCTAAGGTTGCAAGTACACCAATGGATCCAGACAAAGGGCTACTCAAGGATGCTGAAGGAGAAGATATGGATTTGCACAATTATAGATCAATGATTGGGTCCTTGATGTATCTTACATCATCAAGACCAGATATCATGTTCTCAGTATGTGTGTGTGCAAGGTTTCAAATACATCCCAAGATCTCTCATCTCACAGCAGTCAAAAGAATCTTTAGATATCTTAAGGGTCAACCTAGGTTGGGTCTTTGGTATCCAAGGGAATCATCTTTTGAATTGGTGGCTTATTCGGATAGTGACTATGCTGGTGCAACTCTAGACAGAAAATCCACAACTGGTGGATGTCAATTTCTTGGTTGCAGACTAATCTCTTGGCAATGCAAGAAACAAACAATGGTGGCCAATTCTACAACTGAAGCAGAATATGTTGCTGGTGCAAGTTGTTGTGGGCAAGTTCTTTGGATCCAAAATCAAATGCTTGACTATGGGTACAATTTTCTTAACACCATTATTTATATTGACAATAGCAGTACTATTTGTATCATTAAAAACCCAGTTCAACACTCAAAAGAATTATGCAGACCTTCTCACCAAAGCTTTTGATTTAGGTAGATTCAAATATCTTGTAGGAGGTATTGGAATGATAAATCTTTGAATAACATGTGTTTTTGTTCATAAAATTAACTGGTATTGGATTTTAAACATGGTACTGCTAGTTAGTCAAAAGGTCCTGTTAGTTCATAATTGGTCCTGCTGATACAAAATTGCTATGTTTTGTTCATATAAAGGCTTGAATGTTTAAAATACTGGTAGAACATTTTGTTCTTTTGGTTTGCAACTAACACATTTCAGGTTGATAACAAAACAAGAGTTCTTCCAAACAGAAAGGAGCAACAAAAGTTATATTCATTTCAGGAGAGATAACAATCTCAGGGGAGGAATAAATAGCCCAGAATGGAAGAGAAACCAATTTATGAAAGGAAAGACAAGAGCATACAAGATGATGCAAAGTTGAAAAAGAGAGAGTTAGATCACATATCTAGAAGGGATGAAGCATTTCTCAAGGAGAAAGTTCTATCTAGATCAATCTAAGGAAAGTTTCAACTCAAAGGCATGACATTAGATGATTTCAATTGTTGAACCAATCATCCAAGATACACAGCATCATTGCCTGTTTTAAATTTCCTCCATCCAAGGAAATTGCACCATCTTTGGGCCATCATGGCTTTTGGTATTCCACTCACCAATTTTTTACAAACTGAAGAGTTGGCTAGTCCATAAGCAAACGGCTTTTGGTAAAGACAAATCAAATCCATTGATGGTTGATAGTTTACCAAAAACTATATGGTTGTTAACTAACCATACTTAATTGTAAATAGTTAGCTAGTCCTTAAGCAAACGGCTTTTGGTAAAGACAACTCAAATCCGTTGATAGCTGGTAGTTTGCTAAAAACTATAAGGGATTTTTATAAAACTTTCAAAGGTACTGGTAGTTCAAAATTGGTACTGCTAGTATAAAAAGGTACTGCTATATAGCCGTTGAGCCTGTCAGAAAAAGTTTTAGCCATTAGGCCTGGTAGTTAAAATTAGCCGTTGGGGTAGTTATGTAAATTACTGATGATTATATTATATTATATTTCACATATAAAAGATCTTTTTAACCCCCTTTTCATTTACTTATTATAATCTTTCTTATTGTCGGTTAAAAGTAATTCTCTCATATCTTCTTTCATCAGTCATTATCATAATTCACATACATCTTTCATCTTCTACCAGTACTACCAACAAATCCCACCATCATATTCAAAATTTTCATTATGGCTTCCACAGTTGTTCTAGATTTTGTCCAACGTCACAATCAGTTAGCATTTTTGGAGAAGTCAGAGGATAATGCCTCATTTCATCAAGTAGTGGACTTTTTAAACAACTCCTACATCAGGTTTGCTTTGCTAGTCAATCCCACTATTTATGAAAATCAAATTTTACAATTTTGGCAATCTGCTAAAATTAAAACTTCTGAAAATGGGGAACAAAGAATTAAGGCCAAAGTGGATGGTAAACGTTTGACTCTTACTGAGTCATCCATAAGAAGACATCTTCATTTGGATGATTCTGATGGTATTAGTCAGTTACCAGATACTGAAATTTTTGAAAATTTACAAAGAATGGGGTATCATGCTGAGTCTAACAAACTCACTTTTCTGAAAAAGCATCTTACTCCACAATGGAGATTTTTGATTCACACAATCCTTCACTGTTTGAGCCAGAAGAAAACCTCTTGGGAGCAATTTAGTGGAAACATGGCTTCTGCTCTCATTTGCTTAGCTACAAACAGAAAATACAGTTTTTCTAAATATATTTTTGAAGGGTTGATTAACAATGTGAAAAGTAAAACAAAGTTTTTGATGTATCCAAGATTTATTGGATGCATCATTGCAAAATTAAAACATTTGTTACTTCCCACAGACTCAATTTATGACACACCAAAACTTTCTCACAAAGTATTTTCAAATATGAGAATTGGTTTTAGAGGGGAGGAAATTCCACTTTTTGATGAAATGTTACCACAACATCCAGAAGAACCAACACCATCAGCTGACACACAATCATCTAGTTCTTCACATGGTTACATTTCACCAACACATCAAACAACACCAATACCATCTCCAGTACCATCAGCCACACCACCACCATCATCACATCATGTATCACAAACCCAATCACCTCAGACAATGCAAGAACTAAAGGAGAAGGTGAAGATCTTAGAAGAAGCTCTTAAAAGTCAAAGTAAGAAGTTTTCTGAGATCAACATCAAATTAGTAAAGAGGGTAAAGAAATTAGAGGGTGAAGTGAAGAAGTTGAAGGGTAAAAGATCTGCAAAGACTGTTTTATCTAGTTCTTCGAAGTCAGATGATGATAGGATAAGTCACTCTTCCAAAAAGGGGAGGAAGGATAGGTCTGAAGATGAGGAAGAGGCTCAATTTGAATTCCATGATGGAACTCAAGTTTATGATGAAGAGCCTGTTGGAGCAGGGCAAGAGCCTGCTAGGCCAGAAGAAGAGCCTGCTAGGAGAGAAAGGCTATTGGCTATGGGGTATAAAGGGTCTGCTGAGAAAGTGTACAAGAGAAAGAGGAATTTAGAACCTCAAGGGAATTTGTTTGTTCAGGGGAGGATTTATGTTGCTGATGAGCAATCTTCTGCTCCATCACAAGCACCAACTCCAAAGGATAAGGGCAAAAGTATTCTGATTGAAGATGAGCCAAAGTCCAAGAAGTTGAAAAGAACTCAGCAAATTCAGATGGCTTTAGGAGAAGAAGAGGCCAAAAGGGTTCATGAAGAAGAGCTAAAAGCACTTGAAGCTTCAAGAATGCTTCAAGTAATGAAAGAGCAGAAAGATGCTGAAGATGCTGCTCAAGCTCTTCTTGATTCTCAAGCTGCACAAATATTTGATGCACAACTACAATGGATTATCTCTATTGATCCAATTGTAAGAGGTCAAGCTTCTGTGTATGTGGATGATAAGTCTCTCAGTGTAGAAGAGAAGACAGCCAAGCTTGAAGAATTCATCACCAAAAAGTATAGAGAAGAAGCCTTAAATGATGTATTTCAGCAGATCATGCAGTATAAGGAGAAAGGGTTTAAACTGCCACATGATCAGAAAGAGCAGATGAAATTCTTCAGGTTATATCTGAAAAGGTCTGCAAATTGGAAGGATCATCAACTCAAAGGAAAATCATTTGATGAGTTGCAGCATCTATACATTGAAGCCTACAAGAAGAACCACTGCACTCCTCCTGAACACACACAAGAAAGGTCTTCAAAGAAGAAGGAAAATGCTCAGAAGAAAGAAGTAGCAAAATTGGACACAGAGCAAGTAAGTAAAATGTTGATTACTTTGCCTACTATCATACATGCTGATCCAATTAGGTCTAGACACCCTATAATTGATTGGGAAATACACCATGATAGATTTGGTAAGTCATGGAAAATATCAAGGGTTGGGGGACAGTCTACTATCTTTAAGAATTTTGAAAATCTAGTTAGAGCATCTGACAGAGCAGATTTAGAAGAATTGTGGAATCTAGTGCAGATTAGGCTAGCCACAAATTCTAGCAATGATGTTAAGGAACAAGAATTATGGGTTGAATTCAATAGGATGTATGATCCTGATCCCAAAGATGATTATTGGAAGTTTCCATATTATGATCCCACTACAACCTGGGAATTCCTAAGTCATTGCAGTATTCATCATTTGTACACATCAAGTAGGATTGAACTCTTCATGTTGGCTGAGAAAGAGTATCCACTTAGTTATGAAGTGCTCTCAACTATGATCTCCAAGAGATTAAGGTGTGACAAAGATGATGAGAACTCAGAAATTGTTCAAAGTTTGCTAAGGAGCATATTTGAACAATGTGAAAGAAAAAGGAAGGATAGAAAGTAAAGGTTTTTGGAAGAGTTCCCTCAAATCCTCAAGGTATGTATTTTATTCATCAGAAACTTGTGTATTTTAATGGAAATAACAAGTTTAGGGGAGGATTGTTGGGAATAAAATGATCAAAGTCAAAGAGCCTGCCAAAGATGTAGAAGAGCCTGCTAGTTGATTTTGAAGTGTATAAAGATGTTCTACCAGTACCTTCTGGGTAGAAGGTACTGCTGGTTGATGAAGAGCCTGCCAAGCTTATGTCAAGTCGATTAGATATTTTGTAATAGATATTTAGTTGAATTATTAGTCTTTGTACATTGTTATACGTTATGTAGAAGTAGATTAGTCTTCTGTGGTGACAGAAGAATATTATCAGAGTTGTACATGGGTAGTTGTATTTAATTGTAGGCGCCAATATAGTCAAAGTATAGTATAATACTCTTCCACTTGACAACATGTAATAAGATATCCTTATCTTATAAAAGGATATCTTAGTCACTTCTTCATGCATGCATCTTACACAACCAATAACCTAAACCAAACTATCTCTCAAGTAACTTAGTTACTTCAAATCACAAATCCTTTTTTACAATCTTAGATTCAAGATTACTTTGTAATCCCGGTGATATTTAGATCATCCGTATTATTTCATCAATAATATTGAATCGTATTGTGTTAAACCAAAGTTGTGTTATTTGTTCATTGCATTCTCACGTTTACATAAACTCACCACCTTGTGTTCTTTTAAGTGTGTTGTAGTAGATTCCGCATGCTAAACACATTCAATACATAAATATCTCAATCAAGAACATACAAAACCCGTTCCACAAGAAGCAGTGTTGAAGGTCTTTTAGTTTATCATGACTTCTTTGAATACGATGATGGTGTAGTGTGAGCATGTGGTAATGGATTGGCATCTTTTCGGCAATCAGCTGCAACCACCAGGTATTCCTGCATACGACAGTTAGCAATAAAACGTCCGGTACTTACAGGTTCGGACTTCGAGATTCTTAACAGCATAGTGTGAAAACTCTCTCTAATCCTTACCAAGGTCGTTCCTAAATCGAAAACCCACAGAGGGCTTACAAGATCTACCGTAGCAAATCAACGATTAGGTGAGTCGCTGGAGTTCACTCCACGACTGTAGACCGTTTGAAACAGCCGCGACCACTAAGCGTAATCTACAAGGAATTACCGAAGTGACCTGCTTTTAGGGCTGTATGATGTTGACCCTGGCAGGAATTTCCATTCAATCACTGAGAGTTACATTTGTAAACTCTCTCATAAATGTTCTGGCAGATTGCTAAGATCTGCGTAGGACTCATAAGTTTACACCTGGTGTCCTTAATGTTGAACAACCAGTGTAGAAGTAACATGTGTTCCTATTGAGATCTTATGATGCATCTCTTGGCTCTAGACTCGATAAGTGCAATTTTGGTAGTCGGAGACTGGAGCGGTGTCTCCTGTTTCAATATCAACATAGCTCGTAATGAGCGGTCGATAGATTATGTAGGGTTCCCCGTGAGAATGAAACAAGTCCTTTTAAGAGAACTTGAGTGGTTTAGAAGGTTTAGTGCAGTGCGTCACTGGGTCCATGACGTCTTGTCTTCAATACCGGTGTTACCTTAGTAACCACCAGTAGCATATGAATTGAACCCGGTTTCTGCCCTAAGGTTGAATAATTGGAGGGCTATTTCTTTTCACCCTTTCTCATTTCATTTCTTTTTAATTCTTCAACCCCTTCTTTCTCCTTTCTCATATTACTCCTTTTTTCATAATCATACCTAAGGACTTTCTAATACTAACTATTCGGTATTGTCCATGGGTAGATCCCTCCGGCTCTGGCGGATCATAGGACGGTTTCCCTAACCTTAGCCACCTTAAAACTTCATGACTATCCTATGTTGCCATTTACCAAATCTTTGAAAAATCTCTCAGAGTGTTCATGATTATGAAACACATTTTGCTAACACTTTGAGAGTTTTATATTTTTCAAATTCTCCCCCTTAACATGTGCTCAGATGATTTTATTATAAATTTGCACATGTTAGGTGGAGATCGCACTTTTTGAATTGATCCACTTTCAGTGAACACGACCGATTCGAGACACGCTTACATCACTAGTTAGACTAACTTGAAATTATTACCCGGCCTGGTCAAGTCCATAGAAAGTTTCTCGAAATGGTACACTCTACTCAGATACGTCCTCTTCGAGACACGCTTACATCACTGGTTAGACCAGCTTGAAATTATTACCCGGCCTGGACGCATCCTTTCGATTAATGACAGTTTGTGTTTCGTCAATTCATTGGTGAAGTCTGAGTCGTGCTCACATAAGATGCCACATCCTTTTTGTTATCACAAACCATTTGCTCCCCCTCAATATGTGCATCGATATGCGAAAGAGTTTAGCACATATGGGAGAGCTTACATTTAAGTCCAAAGAATCACAATTTCATCAGGTTTCATATTTAAATCACATTCTCTCCCCCGATCAAAAATTTCAAACCTTTTGAGATTTGTGATCCCAATTGATTTAAATAAGTTAGAAAATGTGGGAGAAAATGTGGTCAGATTTAATATATTCTGATAATGGAACATTCTACTGCTCCCCCTCAATCAATGAGGGAGAATGTTAGTGTTAGGTATGATAAGTTTGGAAGATTTTGAATTAAGAAAAATCATACACTGACACATAACAACCACATTTTATTCACTGCTTATGATGTACGAGATAAATTTTATGACACAAATGATGTTGACCTTTACGCACGGATGATGTGATCATTCGCTACTCTGAGGGAGTCATTAGTCAACATCAATTATCCATCCACCAACACAACTTCCAAGTATTGTAGATCCCCACTCAGCGAGACCAGAATTAGTACTGCTTTGTTGAAATGAAGGTGGTGGAGGTGAAGACAGTGTTGTTGTTGTTGTTGCCGATGTTGTTGTTGTGGTAAATTCAGAGCCAGTCAATAGAGTTTGAACATCTGATTAAATGGTTAGAACGGGAACTGGCACATTCATATTGGCCATGGAATCTGCATAAGAATATCAACACAGATATACATACATACAGATTCACTTTTCATTAATAGCTACCACGTAGCAGCTTGCCAACTCATAATACCATATTCATCTCATAATCAAACCACAGTCAGGAAATACATCAAACCGCTATCTAGCATGAAGAGCAATCAGCAATCATGAACATGGCAATTCACACATATTTCAACATTCAACTCAGGATCTTAGAGACATGATTCTAACACGATAGCTACACACCTAAGCATATCCTGAGTGCACATGCACTGAATCAACAACAATTAAGCAGCCATCGACTAACAAAAATCAATCAACATTCGAAACTCATTCATTCAGATCATACAAATGCCTGTGGAGTATTCAAGAACATCAAACACAATGGGTTTTCTAACTTCTATTAGATTTTGAGTTTTAAAGTATTTAGGGGATTAAACGAGGATTCCAGAGTGACACAAATGAACCTTATAGTTACATAAAGTTAGGATACTATAATCAAATTGCACATAATGCTCTAATCTTTCTAACAACTAACACATTTGGCCATTTGAGATAAAGCTTAGCAAGATCCTCTTCAACTAATACCCCATTAACTACAAAACCTTTTCTAACAATTATGAGTTAACCAAGAAACCCGTTTGATGATATAAAATTTGAAATCACTCTCCCCCTCAATCAATGACCCGTATTCTAGTTAAGGTGTTGAAGTCATTGATTGAGTGACAAATTTTATGAACAATCCAAGTATGAAAGAATTTCAAACAACACGTAACCACCAAGTGTCTCACAAATAATTTTCAGAAGAATCATAGAAAGAAAACTATTTGCATACAAAGAAGATTTCTCTTCCTTTACAAGAAATGATGCACTGAAACGTACATCAAATCGGGGATGCACGGATATGAAGTAATCCATGCCCGGGTGAACTTCACCCGTTGTTAGGAACAACCATCTTTTTGCCGACGTGCTTTCCTCATTTTGAAACGCGGGTTGCTATCTAAAGTAATAGCAAGCCATTTAGGCATGTTTTGAAAAACTTTTTAAACTTCTGCTCGAGCTTCATTTAAAGACCCGTGTCATTATTGAATGACATTTCTAGGTCCGTAAATAAACAGAAGAGATGCCTAGAACAACTATTTTTGGTATTTTCTATTTTTTTGATTTTTATGGTTTTTCTTGGTTTTAATATTTTTCTATTTACATTTTGATGGTTTTATAATATACTATTTACATTTTGGTATAAGATATGTACAAACTATCTTATTCAGTTTAAGAAAATGTTGACGTGAATACCGAAATAAGGATATCGTTCTGTACGTTGTAGAAGTCTGTAGTCAACATCTCTTAAACTTTCACCACCAAAGCTTTCGAGGCTCCTGAATAATAGACTGAACTTGAGCCTTCTCAATTTGAAGCTTTGACAGCTTCCCCCTAAACCGACAATCTTCCTTTGAGCAGTTTCAAAGCTCTCTTTCAAGCTTACGAAAGGTAAGTGTACAGCGGAAACCGTAGCAAACCACATCAAATATTGCTGCTCCTTTTAAGAATAATCATCGTGATTCTCCGTTCGGGGGATCATCAAATAGATCAGCAACGTATCATCTCACGCTTGACTAATTCTTCTCACATTTCTTCCCGCTGAAGTCTGAAATACTGCACACCAAAAGTATCCAGAGACCACTTCCCCCAAGTAGTTGAAGTGATGCAATCAGTCTCATTGTATGAAGCTCAAACACCTGAAGCACACACTCAATCCCATAAATGAAGTCGAAAACGTAACATCAAGATCAATTAAGACCCGAAAATCCACTTTTCTCCCTTCAGGAAATAGCAGATGAGAATTGTTACACCCAAGTCAACTAAGTCCCGAGTGTAGGCAATTTATCCCGTATGTAGTCGAAATGATACAGACTAACTAGAGGAATCATCATACCATTGTGTACCTCTTTAATCATCAGAAACTGTTTCATACATCTCTTCCCCCACGTAGTTGGAATGATACACCATAAGGAACAAGTTAAAACACTGATTTTCTCTGCGGTTATGACATTTGTCTTCCCGGAATAACCCCAACTCAGAAGAGGTATAAAGTTCATCACGTGTACTCGTTGTGCGTTCAGATGTATGTCTCCTTCCCCCTTGCTGGTTTTGATACCTCAGAATCAGCAACACTTTTACGCACAAATACTTGAAATCTTGTGAGAAGAACAAACTTGGCTCAAATGTATCTTGTGAGAATCAACAGCTACTGAAATGCTCTCTGACTATCTTTACCAACCCTTAAGTAGGCTATTTGATGCGATAACTGATGGAGCAAACCAGATATACCAAACTTGACACTGAAGTAGAATTCCCCGTTTTCGTGACTTAAACTTGCACTAATGTTGGAAGAACGGTGTAGAGAATTAATGCTCCAATCAAATCTCTAAGTACTCAATACCCAACCAAAGTATGAGACATTAACACCTCTTGCGATTATCCACAACGTCATCGGCGTGTGACACTGAGTACTACAACGTAACTCCTTTAAGTGATAGTTAACCAGGTCGTCAAACATTTACCCCGACTGCTGGTAACTAGATAAAATAAGTCTTCAACTTAAATCTTAAGCACGAGCAAGTTATCATTGAAATTCATGCATCCAACCAACCCCGACTTCAAGATAGAATAAGATCACGCCTTTGAGAAGGTCAACTTCAACCTCAAATAAGTGATACCTGATCAACTCCGTAGTCACCATTAGATGCCCAACAAGTGAGTGAACAACCAATCAAATGTACGTCGATCTAATTGTTCACACTTCTCCCCCTCAAAAATTGCATATGAGAATGCAATTTTTGATTAAACAAGTGTATATGAGGTTGAACAATTTTCTGGTTCTATAATTTTCTATTTACAGTTTGGTTTAAGATATGTACAAACGATATGATTCAGTTTAAGTCGATGATGACAAGAATACCAAAATGAGGATACGTTCAGTATGTGGTAGAAATATGTAGTCAACATCTCTTAAACTTTCACCACCAAAGCTTTCGAGGCTCCTGAATAATCGACTGAGCTTGAGCCTTCTCAATGTGAAGCTTTGATAGCTTCCCCCCCCCCCCAAACCGACAATCTTCCTTTTGAGCAGATTCAAAGCTCTCTTTCAAGCTTACATAAGATGAGTGTACAGTGGAAACCGTAGCAAACCACATGAAAAATTGCTGCTCCTTTTAAGAATAACCATCGTGATTCTCTGATCGGGGGACCATCAAATAAATCAGCTGTGTATCATCTCACACTTGAATAATTCTTCTCACATTTCTTCCCGTTGAAGTCTGAAGTAATGCAAACCAAAAGTATCCAGAGACTACTTCCCCCAAGTGGTTGAAGTGATGCAATCAGTCTCATTGTTTGAAGCCCAAAAACCCCAAGTACACACTCAATCCCATTAATGAAGTCAAAATATAACATCAAGATCAATTAAGACCCGGAAATCCCCTTTTCTCCCTTCAAGAAATTGCAGATGAGAATTATTACACCAAAGTCACCTAAGTCTCGAGTGTAAGCAACTTATCTCGTATGTAGTCTAAATGATAACACCAAGACGGTACCAAAGAAGCACCGAAATAAAGTAAGTCCCGGATGGATACATTTCCTTCTGTAGGATACCGACTAACCAGAGGAATCATCATACAATTGTGTACCTCTTTAATCAACAGAAACTGTTTCTTACGTCTCTTCCCCCACGTATTTGGAATGATACACTAGAAGATACGAGTTAAAACACTGATTTTCTCTACGGTTATGAAATTTGTCTTACCGGAATAACTTCAATTCAGAAGAAGTATAAATTTCATCACGTGTACTCGTTGTGCGTTCAGATGTATGTCTCCTTCCCCCTTGCTGGTTTTGACACCTCAGAATCAGCAACATATTTTACGCACATATACTTGAAATCTTGTGAGAAGAACCGAATTGGCTCAAGTGGATCAAGTGAGAATCAACCGCTACCGAAACTGTCTCTGACTATCTTTTCCAACCCTCAAGTAGGCTATTTGACAAGATGACTGATGGAACAAACCCGATATACCAAACTTGACACTGAATTAGAATTCCCCGTTCTCGTGACTTAAACTTGCACTCATGTTGGAAGAACGGTGTAGATAATTAATGCTTCCAAGCAACTCTCTAAGTACTAAATACTCAACCAAAGTATGAGACATTAACACCTCTTGCGATTATCCACAACGTCATCGGCGTGTGACACTGAGTACTACAACGTAACTCCTTTAAGTGATAGTTAACCAAGTCATCAAACATTTACCCCGACTGCTGGTAACTAGATAAATTAAGTCTTCAACTTAAATCTTAAGCACGAGCAAGTTATCATTGAAAGTTATGCATCCAACCAACCCCGACTTCAAGATAGAATAAGATCACGCCTTTGAGAAGGTCAACTTCAACCTCAAATAAGTGATACCTGATCAACTCCGTAGTCACCATTAGATGCCCAACAAGGGAGTGAACAACCAATCAAATGTACGTCGATCCACTTGTTCACACTTCTCCCCCTCAAAAATTGCATATGAGAATGCCATTTTTGATTGAACAAGTGTATATGAGGTTGATCCACTGTTCACACTTCTCCCCCTCAAAAATTGCATTTGAAGTTGCCATTTTTGATCGAGTGAATAAACGTCCAATCTAATGAAAGTAGATCCACTTGATGACTGAACGAGCATGGAGCAAGTATGAAGCTTGTTGATGAGAATAGTCAGAAACAAGAAGATTTCTCTTCTTTCGAAGATAAAGCGCACTCAAGCGTACGCCTTTCTTTTCTTTAAGGAACAGGGCCTGAAGAGTTGTCAGCAGACGCCATTATGTTGACAATGAGGCCTGAGGCTTGAACTGCAGAGTTCAAACGTCATTGTCGATGAAGAACGAGGCCTGAACTGATGTGAACAGACGTCATTGTCGATGAAGAACGAGGCCTGAACTGATGTGAACAGACGTCATTGTCGATGAAGAACGAGGCCTGAACTGATGTGAACAGACATCATTGTCATTGATGTTCATCAAGCTTGAATTGCTTGAACCCCTACTTCATGAGATATCAATCTTTTCGGCACCCAAACCCTGAGTCTTTCCTTGCTAGTGAACGATGTACCTGCACTTAAGTAACGACTACCTGCACTGACATTAAGAGTTTTTTTTGCATTTATGTGGGTTAGTGATATCAGCATTTAGACCATTTGGGGTTTCACTGTCAACCTTGGTTTCGCACTTAGTGAACATCTTTTGAATAGGTATCCATCTAAGACCAACAATCTTAAAAATTCTACCCGTTGGTATCCACCTAAGGCAAGATCTAGGAGTGTTTGGTTTCTCATGTACAGTGGAAGACTTGTTTAGGGAAGACCTTTGTCCTACAGCAATTTGCCTACCAGGTTTCTGAGTATAACTCTTTGGTTCTACGGGCTTGTTATTGTTTCTAGTCTAAGAGGATTTAACCTTATTACGAGCATGTACTTCCTTCAGGAATTTTGTTATACAATCATCATGGTTTGCATTAAACACACATTTCTGACAAGTTGAGCAAATATAGTGTTTGGAGTCAGAAAAAGATCTAGAATTCTTAGAGTGATCAGCTACGGGAATCGCTTTAATCGACACGCAACTACTCTTAGAAGCAGGCAACTTCCTAGTCTTTTCATGTGTGTTTTTCTTAGCATCCTCTAGGTTGTGATTCTGAACACTGTTTTTATGTCTAACATGTTCCTTTGGTGTCACAAATGACCCACGCGTTGAACTAATCCTAGAAGAACTATATGCACTCATGTGATGAGGTTTTGCAAGCGTACATTCCTTTTCATTGGATCTAGGCTGTGAAGTGACTCGTTTTGGATAAACTTCTTTCGCATCAACTTAGGAGGCAAACCGTGTTTTGAAAATTTTGGTTGTTCAGATTTAAACGCAGTCGATTGTCTAACAATTGATTGGTTTCTAAGTGGTGGTTTCCCCAAGATTGATGGTTTTGCAAACTTAGTGTTCACACTATTTCCTGTCGATTTTCTCAACTCGTTTTTTAAAGCTGCAATTGCAAAACCCTTTTCCTGAAGTTGAGCTTTGAATTCATCATTTTTGGCAATCAAAGAGGTTGTTTGCTCTACAGTCTTAGTTTTCGCTTCTTTGATAGAGTTACACAGTTCATTGCAATGAATTTTCAAAGTCTCATTTTCATACAGTAATTCAGCCACTTTATGTTCTAGTTCAGTATTTTTTGTTGCGTTAACATCATTGTCATGTTTAGCCTTAACTTCATCACACATATCACGCATCTCAGCAATACATTTTTTCGGGTTGTTGATCGTTAAGTTTTTGGCTTCTAGCTGAGCTTTCAAATCATTTATCATAAAAAATTCAAGGAATTCAGGAAATTCCGGATTCCTATATGGTTGGTTAGTTTGAAGACTTTCTTCCTTTTGTTGCATTGAGATTTCAAGTGAAATACAATGTTTTTCTAGTTGTAAAAATCTGTTTGAAAGTTCATTATAAACTTCTTTTTCAACCATATCATTTGATTTGAAAAACTCAGCCGTAGGCAAAGAACTTGACGCATCATCATGTTCAGCATCCTGATCAATTTCTCCCCCCTTATGACTCATATTTGTTGAATCAGAGGTGATATTGCTATCAGTCTTTTCCAACAGACATGTGTCATAAGTAGGTTTAGTTTGATCAGTGTGTTGATGTTCATTAGAAAGAACATTATCTTGATCAGACAGATGTACCTCAACAGACAGTACTTGATGATTTTCTGGTTTGAGAGATGCATCCACACACAGTGAGATATCAGCTCCTGAGCTGTTACTATCATCATGCTTGTCTGATTCTGTCCTATTTCCCATAAGTTGAGCCCTTTCATTAATGAACCCCTTAACATTACTCATAAGTTGGAGTAATGTCCTTCTGAACACGTCAACCTCAGTTCCAGTGTAATTAGCAAAACACCTTTTCGCCATTTGACTATCATCATCATAATCCTCAGTGTATTGCGAATCAATGAAAACTTGGAGTTGGTTGTTAATCACACCCAAAGCAGCCATGGATCTATCTTCAGAAAAATCTCCTTTATCAAGTTGTTGTTCAAGTTGATCCAAATACAGAATCATCTTGACTGTGAAAGTCTGAACATCTTGACCAAAGAGTGATGCGAATGCACGTCTGTATCCTCCCAAGTATCCGGTTTGTTCAAAGAGAACCTTGAGATGTGAATGAAGTGATCGAAAACATTCAATGCAACTTTCCTTTGCATTAGGCAACATTAGTGACTGAATCAACTCTCTCTCTGGCGAATTCGAGCACGAAGATTCCACATTAGTAATCTCAGAATCACACACGTTTATTTGTTGTACAAGATTGGAAGTCTTATGATTATCAATCGTGTCGTTCAACTTGAGTATCTCATATATGAACAAATCTGAAGTAGTAGTCATGGTGTAAACGTGCACGGGATTTAACAATTCTTATGATTTAAACCGAGAAATAGATTCTTTCGCGGGATTTTACAAAAATCAAGAATAAACCATGAAATGATAATGAATACTTGAATGTGTTATGGGAAAAAAAATTGGATTGGTTTGATGATTAGTGATTGTGTGTTGAGGATGATGAATGATTGTTAGACTTTGTGAACTGTTGTTGGATTATGATCCGGTTTAGTTGAAATGAGTTTAAGTGATGAAGTGGACAAATCACAATGAATTTCAGACAACACTGGTGTTTTGAAATCCGAATAAGTCCCGTAGCTTACCACTATATCCAATAAGCCCGAAAATCTCTCAACCCAAACTAATTGTCAATCTCGGAATCATGAAGCTCAATCAAAGTCGTTGTCCAAGAATTATATCCAAAGAAATTCAACCCCAAAATAAAAGACATAAGACAATCGTTCCTGTGTTATCAGTTCAACAAAACGAGGCCCAATGTCACGAATAAAACAAGCTCAGCCCAAGTCTTGTGATTAAACAGCCCAATGTCACGATTTACACTAGTGCAGCTCAAGTCCAATATTTTAACTAAACCTAACCCTAAATTAGGACTATAAGACTCACTAAACACACTAACCTCTTTTAAACCGTTACCCTAAAAAAAAACATTCGCCTCTCTTTTTCTTAACATTCACAGCAGCCACAAACACAAATCGAACATCAACACACCTTCTTTATGTTAATAGTTCCTTGTTTACGCTGTGACACACTAAAATCAATTATGTTCGTGGCTTAAAATCCTTTAAAGGTCACAGGTAGGTGATGTTTGTTTTGATTTTGTTTTGTGTTTCTTGTGTATTGTTTAATCGAAAGAAAGGAAAGATGATAACATTGTTGTTATTGTCTTTTTCTTTATGATTTTCGGATATAACAACGAAGCAAATCTTCGAATAGATCAATGATGGGTAACTTCTTTTGAGAGCTAAGATCTTAAAGGTCTTTTAAGAATCAAAGAAAAATATGAGATCATTAATTTCTTATCTTTCTTGATCTTTGTTGTGTTAGCCGAATGAAGAGAAAAGGAGAAAAAAAATGCAACTGTTGACGTTATGTTATTTATTTCGTGAGTTTGATTTTTGAAACATCTTGATGTTCTGTTGAGAATCACAAGGGGTTGGAGTTGTATTGAGATGGTTTGGATTCGGTTTTGTTATTATTTATTTGGTTTTGTTCATTCTTAATTTAATTTAGCAGCGTTTGGTTAATGTGGACCAAACAAAGGAATTCACAAAGACTACTCAGATAATTCAGTTTATCTTAAGACCAAACCGCTACAGTCAAAAACCGCTACAGTCACAAGCCGCTACAGTCACAAACCGCTACAGTCACAAACCGCTGGTCACTTTCACTGACAAACCGCAACTCTTGTCTTTTTCCCTTTTTAGCTACAACCAATCTGCAACCACATTCCTTGCCAAACCGCAATCTAGAACTTCCACAAACCGCTACCAAGAACATAAACTTCAAAGTCTCGAATAGACACACAAAAACCACCAATATTCTGAGATGCCCAAGAGTTCAAAGAACATGAACTATTAAACCAAGTCCTTACAACTTAAACTTTGAGATATGTGAGCAAACTAGCAAACCAGAGTCTCGAATAGTCACACAAAAAAACAAGAGTTCTTGAAGGGAAGGTTAAGTGTAAACTAGCAAACCCAAATTTCTTAAACTATTAAAGCCCACAAAAATCAACTATTAAAGCCTAGAATTGATATATGCGAGCAAACCAAAACAATAACAAAAAAAACTTTAAACTGTTAAGGCCCAACATATGAACTAATAGAATTGGTTCGAACAACACAGATTTAAATTGTTGAACAAACCAGATTTTAAGAAAAATGGTTTGAACAAAAAAAATTAAACAGCAAGCATTCTTGAAATGGTGTTCGAATCAAGAAAGATAAAAAACAAGAAAATAGAAACCACAAATCCAAGCACACACAATCAATTGAACCTAACCATGGCTCTTGATACCAATTGTAATATATGAATACTTGGATTTGATTGTTAAGTGAATTCTAGAGAGAGAGAGAAGAGAGATTGGAATTCTAGAGAGAGAGAGAATGAGAGAAAAACTTGTTGAATGATTAAGAGCTCCAACCCTCTCCCTAGGTGGAGAGGGGTATTTATACATACATACTTAAGTGCCCCGAGTGGGCTGTGGAGTGAGCTGACAGTGGGTAAAGACCCGACCCACTCCACAAATACTAATATAACTAAACTAATATTACGTTAACTAAACTAGTACTAATAAGCCTACGAGCTACATAAATGCTAAATAGATACTCGGGGTGACCGAGTCTTCACATGAATATTTATATTCCTAACAAGGTATTATGATTGTTTGGTACAAACAATGATGTGTGAAAAACAACAAATTCACACTATGACTAACTAACAAGTCTTGCAACGCTTTGTTGAAGCTTGTGATGCTTTGATCTTCTTGCTACAAAGAAAGATCACTAACAATGAAATATGAAATATGAATGGGTTAGAAATGAATGAAAGAATGTATGATGTTGTTTATGCTTATGAGTGATGAGAAAACATGAATGTGTGGCTTGCTGCCTCAACAAGCCACGGATGGGACGGATCCAATTTGAGGGATCCGTAACCTGACAACAAATCTTTAAAAATCTTCACCAAATCTAACCAAGATATTTCCATATCTTATCATTGAGTAAGGATCTAAGCAAGATATACATATGATCTTCAAAATCTCCTAAAGATTTCAAAGTGATGCATGCCATGATGTCATAGTACATTTTCCAAATTTAGAATTAAAATGTATATGAATGTAACTTGTAAAATGTATATGAATATGTAACATGTATATACTAGTGACTATATATGTAACATGTAGATGATGTTATGTGTTTATGAAAAGCTTGTGACTATATATGTAAAAGACTTAACTATATTTATGTTTTGCTAAAAATAAAGTTTATAATTGTCATTAACAAAATATAACAAAGATCGTAAAATATAAATAACGTTTTTTAGATGACATTTGTATTAACAGAATTCTCAACTCAACTAACATCAAGTCATTTGAAAAGTGTGTTTCCTGCATGTCTTGTAAGATGGCAAGAAAACCCTATTCACATCAAGTGGAAAGGGCTAAGGATCCACTTGGACTAATACACACTGATGTATGTGTCCCATTTAGAACTGTGTCAAGACAAGGAGCTAGTTACTTCGTCACTTTTACTGACGACTATAGACGGTATGGTTATGTTTACCTGCTGAATCATAAACATGAAGTGTTTGAAACATTTAAAGTGTTTCAAAAGGAAGTAGAAAACCAACTCGGGAAGACCATTAAGTCACTACGTTCTCATCGTGGAGGTGAATATATGAGTCAAGTGTTTTTGGATCATCTTAAGGAGCATGGGATTATTGCCCATCGCACTCCTCCTTACACACCGCAACATAATGGTGTGTCTGAAAGGAGAAATCGAACACTGCTAGACATGGTTCGCTCCATGATGAGTCAAACTACTCTTCCAAAGTCCTTTTGGGATTATGCCCTTGAGTCTGCTACACGCATTCTCAACATGGTTCCAACAAAGAAGGTTGATAAGACACCATACGAGGTATGGCATGGGAAAGCCCCTAAGTTGTCTTACTTAAAAGTCTGGGGTTATGAGGCACTTGTTAAGCGTGATACACTTACCAAACCTGACAAACTGGAACCCATATCTATTAAGTGTATGTTCGTAGGATACCCAAAGGAAACAATGGGATATTCTTTCTAACTTCTATCTGAGAACAAAGTATTTGTTGCTCGAAACGCTGAATTCTTTGAGAAAAATCTCTTGGATCAAGAAGCAAGTGGGAGTCTAGAAGATCTTGAAATTATTCAAGAAGAAGATACAAATCCTTCTGTAGACACTAGCTTAGGTCATGATGAGGATGATCAAGAAATTGATGAACCTCAAAGTGATATCAATCCCATTCGTAAGTCCGCTAGGACACGCCGTGCCCCAGATCGAATGTGCTTATACGTCGATGCTGAGGAGCATGAGTTGGGGGATCTTGGTGAACCCAATAACTATAAACCTGCATTGTTGGATCCTGAATCCAAGAAATGGCTTGATGCGATGAATGTGGAAATGCAATCCATGAAAAACAACGAAGTCTGGGACTTAGTTGATCTTCCTCCTAACGGTAAAACCGTTGGTAGCAAATGGCTCTTCAAAAAGAAGACTGACATAGATGGTGCAGTACACACCTTTAAAGCTCATCTCGTAGCAAAGGGCTTCACTCAAACCTACGGGGTTGATTATGGAGAGACCTTTTCTCCTGTTGCAGACATTAGAGCTATAAGGATTCTCATAGCCATAGATGCGTTCTATGACTATGAGATTTGGCAAATGGATGTCAAAACCACCTTCCTCAATGGACATCTTTCCGAAGAAGTCTATATGGTGCAACCTAAAGGTTTTGTTAATCCAAAATATCCTAACCGAGTATGCAAGCTCAAGCGTTCCATTTATGGACTTAAGCAAGTATCTAGGCAATGGAATAAACGTTTTGATGATGAGATTAAGAAATTCGGTTTCACTCAGAATCAAGATGAGCCATGTGTATATCAGAAAGCTAGTGGGAGTTATGCCACTTTCCTAATTCTATATGTTGATGACATATTACTCATGGGAAACAACATTCCAATGTTACAAGATGTAAAATCCTATATTGGAAGATGTTTTGCCATGAAAGATCTAGGAGAAGCTGCATATATTCTTGGAATCAAGATCTATAGAGATAGATCAAGACGGTTAATTGGTTTATGTCAAAGTGCTTACATTGAGAAAATCTTGAAAAGATATTTCATGGAGAATTCCAAACGAGGAACTATCCCAATGCAAGATGAGCCTAAATTGAGTAAATCACAAGGTGCTGAGATACCTGCTGAAAAAGAGCGCATGCAGAGAGTTCCCTACACCTCGGCTATAGGATTAATTATGTATGCTGTGAGATGTACTCGTCCTGATGTTGCGTTCGCTCAAAACATGACAAGTCATTTTCAACAGAATCCAGGTGAACTTCACTGGACTGCTGTTAAGAATATTCTTAAGTATTTGCGCAATACTAAGGATATGTTTCTAGTTTACGGAGGTGATATGAAACGAGAGCTCAGGGTTTATTGCTACACTGATGCTGGATATCTAACAGATGCTGATGACCTAAAATCTCAGACTGGATATGTATTCATTTTAAATGGAGGTGTTGTTGACTGGAAAAGCACAAAGCAGAGTATTTTTGCAACTTCATCTACAGAAGCTGAGTATATAGCTGCTTATGATGCATCTAAAGAGGCTGTATGGATTCAAAAATTCATTTCTGGGCTTGGCATTGTTCCCACAATTGAAGAACCCATAAATATGTATTGTGATAATACTGGAGCCATTACTATAGCTAATGAAAGTGGAATCACCAAGGGTGCTAGACATTACCGCGCAAAAGTTTGTTATCTTCGAGAAACCATTGAAATGGGTGACGTGAAGATATTAAAAGTTCACACAGATGACAATCTAGCTGATCCCTTTACGAAGGCTTTAGCATATCCTAAGCATTCTAAATTGACTAGGAATATTGGTTTGATACCAGCTAGTAGTCTCATGTAAATCTGTGTGTTAATTAGTATTTGAATAATTTGGAATTGTAAGACAGTTTTATTTTCTGATAAATAAAGATACGAGGTATTTGTTATTTTGTTCATATAACCTGTTATTCCATATTTGCATGTTTAATCCATGAAATGATTTATCATTCTAAATATGTCCATTGTCGGTTAACAATATGGGAATATTGTTATGCAAGGCAAATGTGAGTGTTGGTTATATTCTATGAGAATGTGGATTGTTCCAGCCAAACTCATATGTATTCACAAGGGATGCATATTGGATACCCCAACTTTCAAACATTTACTTTTGGATCCTTGTCATGAGTAAAATGTTGAAATGGTTTGTTAAGTCATCCTTAGACTTGAGATACAAGCAAGTTCTGTTATGTGTGGATATCACTTTTGTAATTATATGCCAAACGCTGTCCTGAATAAGGTAGTTATAAAAGCTATTTTTCGGAGTGATGTGAAGCAGCATCCACAACACTTGTAGTCAACAAAGGATTTGTTACTCCACTTGATATGTGCAGAAAGATACCATGGGCCCTCTCCAGAATTAATCAGATAATTGTTCGGCCGAACCCAAAGGGTAATGCAAGATGATTCTTGATTACATTTGGTATATCTAATTAAATTCTATAACGAGAATCGAAATGGTTAAATTGTATGGAATGAGTTCGGATCCATATCCATGATTTAACGGTATCTATAACAAAGGATGATGAAAGCAAGGCATAAATGACCATGCTACTGAGAATGATTTATGAAACTATATCTCAAACACCTTTAGTTTAAATAGCGAGTGAGAGCATTGCTAGACATTTTCGTCGTTGGTATTTGTGCTATCTGCTACTCCAACCCCAAGTGGGAGCTGTTGAAATGTGAGAGTTGGATTAGCCTAATACGACTAAAGGTGTGTGATCCTATTGGGAGCACACACCACTGGTACAGAATGTGAATTTAGTCACACATGCTGTTTTTCGAACAGCCACACAGTCGCTTTTTTATGTGACTAAATGTACCAGAATAAAATAAACAGCCACACTTGATCCGACTTGTGTGACCATTTCGTGACTATACGTATCTAGTAAAAAAAATTTTGATTTTTTAGTCACTTATAATTTGGGACGTGTGACGGATACAAATACGGTTGAAACATTAGTCACACTACATATATACATATGTGACAAATATATGTCACGCAATTGAAAAGTGTGACCAAAATCCATATATGGTCACACGAAGTAATTGTGTATGTGGCTAAATCATATACTCAAGTTTGTCACACATTATTTAAGCGTGACTGCTAGTTTTTGTTGAAAATTTAGCCACATACGAATTTGAAATGTGTGACAACTGAAAAGTAAGTTTGAAGCATAGTCACGATATGCATTTAAAAGTGACAAATATATGTCACACACTTGAATAGTGTGACCAAATGTCATATATGGTCACACTAAACCATAGGCATACATGATTAAGTGTGACCATAATTCGATACAAATGGTCACGTAAGTTAATATGTGTGTCTAAAGTTAAGTGTGTGTTTGCCTGCCTATTCCTAATGTGTATGGTCACACTTAATTGTAGCACAATCATGTGACTATAGGCTATACAATAGTCACACCATACCACAAATGTGCATCTAAATTATGTTTATGGCCACATTATAAGGGTATTATATGTGACCAATACATTGAAAATAGTCACACTGTGAAATATTCATGTGACTAATATGTATAGCAAAATGTGAACTCAGTTATCATTAACCTTGATATTAGTCACATTGAGTGTTTGTGTGACTAAATTCAAGATGTTACATATGGTCACATGAAGTATTTATTTAGGTGTCTAAATCATAGAGTCATATTTTGAGTTCAGACTGTGATTTTATAGTCTATCTAGTTTAATGCAGTAGTATGTAAGTATGTTACTTGCCCCTAGGAACCAGATTACTTGACTTTCTAAAGTCAATTTTCAACTTTATAATGAAGTAACATGTTACTAAAGTGCCTGCAAGTGCATATACATGATAAATGGAAACTGCAAATACAATAAAGCTTGACTGCAAGTGGACATATAACAGTGAAAACCGCAAAATTTTTCATTGCCATTGAAAAGCTTGACTTTTTTGAGTCAAAATCCATTACAACAGGCTAAATTACAGGAACAACTATTTAATACTAAAACAGATATTCATCTAACATTACTAACTTTACAATACCAGCTGTAACCTTGCACTTAGCCTTGAGCAGCAGTCTTAACTTCAACCAGCAGCCTTAACAGTTACACTAGCAGTCTTAACTTGCAGCATGACATGCTTCACTTGGATTTTCGTATAACAATACCTTCAATGTCGGTTCGATAGTAGTCACTTCGTTATTCCTTGCCCAAGTCTTCTTTATATACACGTGGCAATACGTTTTCATTTTCCTCGTGAATGACTGTACTAAACTCCTCATCGAATTCGTCATATGTATCTTTGTAATTCTTGGTAGGTGTTTTAAAGACAATGGACAAATTTTTTTGTACCTGGTCTTTCACATAAAACACTTGTGTTGCTTGTGACGCTAATATGAACGGATCATCCTTGTGGCCGAAAGTATTCAGGTCTACCAACGTATAACCAAGAGTATCGTGTTTAACCCCATGAGTTTTGCGATTAACCCAATCACATTTGAAAAGAGGAATTTGCCTGAAACGGTAATCTAGTACCCATATATCTTGTAAAACCCCATAATAACATGTTTTTTTTGTGGTTGCAACTTCTTTGGATATGTGAACATCTACTGCCTCAACACTAACCCCATTGTTCTGGTAAACTATGCCGTCATTACTTTTCGTACGGAATGTATACCCATTGATTTTATACGCCTCGTATTTCACTATGCTGGCGCGTGGTCCAAATGATATCCACCTCATAGTTTCTGATACACTATCATTGGATATCGCTAACTCTCTCTCAACCTGAATTTCATTACAAGTATATATTACCTTTAAATTGCAGGAACAACAAACAAACAATTAAAGAATAGTAGTGTTGGGGATAATGAAATGGTGTGCTGGTCGACCTCTATCTAATGTCATATACAGGAGGGACAATTATGATGATAGCAACAAACAAACAATTATAAACAACATACTAATTACCTCTTCGAGTAACCACTTAGCAAAAGATTTACTGTGCTCATTCTCCAGCAATGCAATTTTTTTACCCGGGTTTTTTCTTTTCAAAACTTCCTTGTGTCGCCTGAAACAAATAAATGTCTTTGATTATTATATTTGATAGAACATTTTAAGCAACGAAATCGACATGTGTTAGTAATACTTACTCGATATACGATTGAATTTCATCCGTATTTTGTATTACATACAAATGTGCTTTCTGAAAGGATTCTCTGGAAACTTCACTTGGTTTGCCGGCCGACAATGGCTTTCCGTCCTCATCTTCATTGGTTACATGTTTATCAGCTGGGATACCAATAGTTTTCATGGTTTTATGATATTTGCTAAAAAACTCTATTGTTTCTTCTGCGATAGTCTCCTCGGCAATGCATCCCTCTGGTCTATTTCTGTTTCGCACATGTCCTTTAATAACCTTCATACATCTTTCGAAGGGATACATCCATCGAAAGCATATGGGACCACATAATTTTACCTCCCTAGTTAGGTGCACAGTCAAGTGTATCATAATATCAAAAAATGACGGAGGAAGGAACTTCTCGAGTAGGCACAATGTAACAACAAGTTCTTCTTGCATCTTATCTAGTTCTTGCAAGCTGATTTCTTTCCTACATATAGATTTAAAGAAAAAGCAAAACCTGATAATAGCATATCGTGTGGGCGGGTGCATGACTGAACGTATAGCAATGGGTAAAAACTCTTGCATTAGCATGTGATAGTCATGCAATTTAAGGCCAATGAAAACATTCTTTTGTAGCATTAACCATGTTTACTGTTGCTGGGCCATCTGTTGGAATTTCTGGAACAAAATCCATGTCGTCAACAAACTCCTCTGGTGTAGAATTAACAGGTATTTGGGCAGTTGTTGCTTGCTCATCATTTTCTCCATGTTTATCCCATTTTGTGTAGCTTTGATTAATCCCGTGGAAGAATAAATGGAACTGCACATCCTCCACTTTATGCTCTATGCGGTTTAAACATGAGATACACGGACATGGCATCTTAAGCTGTTGTTTATTACCTCGTGGGTCGATGTTCCTCATCTTCTGCAAGTTGTGTTCTGCATACTGAATAAACGCTTGTACTCCAGCACTATATTGTTTCTTGGTCCTACTAGTTTTCATCCAAGACTTGTCCATGCTATTATTGAGGTCAAATGGTAACGTATGTCTTCTACAAGTCACAAATTAAACCAATATAAGCATCAAATCATTTGTACATAAGTAAACCAAGTATTTACCACTACTAGTACAAAAGATACTACTGCTAGTAAAAGTTAGTACTGCTAGTATAAAGTTAGTACTGCTAGTACAAGCCACAAATTAAACCAATATAAAATTGTAAATGTTTGATACGTTTGGGCCCAACTCTAATGTGGGATAAAATATTTATTTTGAAAATATTATGATGAAGCGAAAAGTGTACCGCTTTTAGGGGGTCATTTAAGCCCTAAATCGTATTTATTTGATCAAATATTGCCCTAAATCGTTCCTTTTGTCATTTTAGGTACTTTGGAGAAGAAATCTGGAAAAGGAAGCATTTTGGACGTTTTTGGAGCATAAAAGGGGACGGCGTCAAGAAGGCCATCAAGAAACCTAACCGCGGCGAGGTGACGGCGTCAGCTCCATAACGTGACGCCGTCAGATCTGTTTTCCTATATATATTTTCATAATTTTTAGTCATTAGTGTGCAACTTTGTGAGGAGAAACCCTAAGACGATTTTTCTGCCATTTTTAAGGGTTTTATACCCTTGGATCTCCCATGTTCAATTGAAGATAAGTAATCAATTAATCATTCAATATGTCTATGTGTTGTTTGATTATATCTTGTTCTTGTCTTTTATTTAACATGCTAGGCTAGATTTATCTTGTGTTTGCTTAGATCTAATGAAACCTAACTATTGATTATTGGTTGTTGGTGTGTTATTAATTTTATTGGATGATTGTTTATCGATGTTAGGCTTAAGAAAACTGGCTAACCTCCTATACGGTAACTTGCTTGAACGTCTTAAGAAACATGAACCAATGCGTACTAAGGTTATTATGGTTGTATTTAATGCATGAGCGAATTCTAGTGATCCCATGTTAGGAGCTTCTTAGCCGGCTCGACATAGGAGTGAAGTAGGAGCTTGTAGAGTTGGGGAAGTACGTACGCCACCCCACGATTGGTATTAAGGAATACACCCGTCATCCATGAAATTAATACACACTAATCAACCGGTAAAAGATAGTTAGGGAGTAAGGAAATCTAAGTAAACACATTTCTCTCCATATAAGTTCCACAACCTTTTTATTTTCAGTTATTTTATTTTATTTGCAATTGTAGTTATTTGGGTTAGTTGACTAGTAACTAATTCCGCCCACTCCTTCAAACCCGAGATTTTACTTGCTTTCATAAAAATATAAAAATACAAAAAGAATCTTCCCTCACCCTTAGACCTATTAGAGTAGTTTTTCAATCCTAACGACACTATTCCCCTAGAGAACGATCAATCCCCCGGTACTTGCCACTACACTATACTACATCGGTCAGGTACACTGCCTGGTGGGGATTGCAATCCTCTTGAGATCCCTCGAGAGGTAAAACCTGTTGTAAGGTCGCAAAACCACGCATCAAGTTTTTGGCGCCGCTGCCGGGGAATAGTTATTGTTTAGGTTGAATTTTTATTTTATTAGGTCTACTCACTAGATTCCTTTCTAGTGAGATTTTTATTTTATTTTTCTAGGTTTTCTTTAGTCTATCTTTTTTCTTCGTTTCTTTGTTCGTAACCATTACCATCCGACATCATGGAAGGTGGTAATATCCTTGATCCCAACAACCCACCACCACAACAACACCCACCTCCTAGAGCCCGTACCTTAGGAGACTACTCCCGTCCTAGCCACCATGGCTATCGAAACACCATTGAGCTCACTCAAGGAGCCAATGTCACTCCCTTGCGATCCGACACCATCCGGTTGGTGCAAAGCGGATGCGCATTCCATGGACTTCGTTCCGAAGATCCTAATCAACATCTCAAGGACTTTCTCAAAATCGTTGATTCCATAGACCTTGATGTTGCCACTCGAGAGACGACCCGACTGCGTCTCTTTCAATTCTCTCTGCGGGACCAAGCTAGTCAATGGCTAGAGCGTCTACCCGCAGGATCCATCACCTCTTGGGATGATCTCACCACTCGTTTCCTTGCTCAGTTTTTCCCACCAGGAAGAACTACCAAGCTAAGGAATGATATCTTGATGTTCCAACAACGTCAAGGCGAAACCCTCTACGAGGCATGGACTCGATTCAAGGACTTACTCCAAAAAGTCCCTCACCATGGCATAGAGCTTTGGCTCCAAGTCCAAATCTTCTATGACCACATCAATCTCTCCACAAGGCAAACCATTGACCAATCGGCCGGTGGTAAGCTACGTGATCTAAGTGCGGAACAATCATGGGCTCTCCTGGAAGATCTTGCTCTTTATGACAACGAAAGTTGGAATGATCCCCGTGATTTGAATAAAACGGTCAAGGCAATATCTTTGCCTTCGAACAATTCAAGCACTTCCGACCGTAGGATCATAGAACATGAAGACCAAGTCAAATTTCTTATGAAATCCTACGAGGCTCCTAAACCTTCAAGCCAAGTGAACAAAATCACTTCTTCATGTGAATTATGTAGTGGTCCCCACGACACTCGTGATTGCGTGGAACTCCCCTAACAAGCTTTTGCGGACTACGCATCCTCGCGTACCGACGGAGCGGGAGACAAGTGGTACACTTTCAAACCTGAGCCAAACCCCTACGGTGATTCATACAACCCCTCATGGAAAAATCACCCAAACCTTAGGTGGAAACAAAACCAAAACGCACAACAAACCAATTCTTCCAACCCACCTAATCGTTTCCAATCAAGCGGTTCATCCTCGAACCGTACTTTCAATAACAATCCTTCCAACAATTATGGTAGTACCAATAATCTTGAAGGATTGATGTCCAAATTTATGGCATCTCAAGAAGCTCGGATAGCTAGATTCGAATCCGAATTCAATCAACAACAAACGGAGATGACCAATAAAATTGACAACTTATTCAAAGCCCTCGATAACCAAGTGCTATCACCTCCACATAAGGACGCTAGGAACAAAAATAGCGGACCCCAAGTAAAAGACCCCTCTTCATCCAAACATGTCCACTTCGTCAACATTGTCACTATTAAACCAATTGATAGGAATGAGGATAATAGTGAACCTAAGGATGAGGTTAAGAAAGTCGAGGTTGATAAAGAAGTTAGGAAAAGTGAGATTGAAAAAGTAGATGATGATGAGGACTACTTCAATAGGCTACCCACTAAGGAAGAACGCGCATATCATACAGACTTATTCGATGACCCCGAGACACCATACTTCCTAGGTAGACCAATTATAGAAATGGGCGACCCTTCTAATCTCAACATACCATGCAACATCAGACATTTACATGTGTGGAAAGCTTACATCGACCTTAGATCGCCCATAAACATCATGACTAGAGCCCACTACAACTTGATAATGAAAAATCAACTTGGGTATAGGATGCTCCCTGATAAGGGTTGGATGAGTAACTTCACGGGAAGAGTTAAGGGATTACCAGTTTATGTAGGAAACTTCACCTATGCCACCGACTTTGTAATTGTAGAAGATATCCGCCCATTAGTCGATGCATGCTTAACTCAAGTTGTTTTTGGAAAACCATTTGTTGAGGTCTCTAGAATGACTTATGAACCTTTCTTAGGGATAGTTAGATTTAAGGATGAGACCGATGAGGTAAACTACCAAATGCCATATAAGATAGAGCAATTCCAACACTTGTCAAATGTTGAGAAGGAGCTTAAGCAAGCAGTCTACTATAGGAATGATGGAGATAGAAGTAAAGGAGTAGACTATGTTATGGAAAGGATATCCGGTTTCTACAAGGATTGTTTGAAATTAGGACCGGAATATAAAACCGGACATGAGAATGGCCTAGAAACCGTAACCAATGATGGAGTCACGTAATGTACGGTGACTTTGAGTCTAGCTACAAGACTCGTTAATAAAGAAAAGCGCTTCTTGGGAGGCAACCCAAGCTTTATTTGCTTTGTGTGTTTATTTATTTGTTTGTTTGATTTTATTTGCTTCCGTATGTATGTTTAATTTTTATTATTATTGATTCATGTTCGAAACTAAATTGTGAAAATGTTTTATCTTGTTTTTAACTTCGTCTTAACTACAAATAAAGGTATTTTGCAAAAGATAAGTGTAAGGGAAATCCAAATCGGTTTATTAGAACAAATGAACATGAATCATAACAATATTAAATTAACATACATATTAGTAATTGTTTGAGTCAAATGCTTGTATCGAGTCATAATGATATTTTGCAGGAATTCCGGGAAGTAAGGTATAGGTTTTTTCCAGAAATTTTCCGGAAACTTAACATGAGAATTCTGTCAGATCATTTCTGACGGCGTCAGGCCTTACAACCTGACGGCGTCAGGTTTTAATTTTCTGAAATTTTTGAAAGTTTTGTTTTTCTACCAGAATCATAAAAAGTTTTTATTAAATCTCTAACTTATAAACTCCAGGAATCTGCAAAATAATCATTCCACAAGCATTATATCCTTATACAGATTTATCCCGCCGATGTTATGCAGGTTTTCGTGTTTGTTTTCTCAGGTTTAACAGGTTATTTTGGACAAGGAAATGTATGTGGAATCTAGCTTTTGGCGCTGCTTTAATCTTGAAGTTTCAACATTACCTTGGAAGAAGATCTAACCATGTTACCCCTTTATCCACCGAGTGAATCAGGGGAGTATTTGATTTCATTCTTTTACCTTATTTACTTTTACATCTTGTTATTTGAACATTGGGGACAATGTTCATCTTAAGTGTAAGGGGGGGGGGGGGTAAAGTACGATACCTTAGAGAATGCTATTACGCTTGATTTTTTGTTTGTTTAATGGTAGATGTGTAATAAAACTGAAGAGAAATACCTGTTAAGGCAATTTTAGTGCCAAATTTAAAATTTTTTACAACATATAGGAGTGAAACTTTGGTCTTAATGAGCGTCTTACGGATAGGAGTTATATGACTAGCACAAAACCGTACCACTAAAAAATTTTCCACCCCCAAATATGTGAGGTTCGCCCCTAGAATTGGTAGGAAAAGCATTTATGCTATGATGTGTGTACCGGTAGCACTTAGATTCTAGAACTTGCGTTAGGACCATTCCGAGGCCACAAGTGAGACTACATTCGTGTAGTTAGATTTACTACATGATAAGAGGCATTAGGATTAACCCATTGATTTACACCTGTGTTTTTGTTATAATTACGTTGGCTACATTGGTCAAGTAATTCTCCCACACCCTTTGCGTTGTACTCATTTTTAGTACACGATACCCCTAGTACACCCCTCAGAGCCTATCTTTTCGTTTCTAACTTTAAGCATTTTACTTAAAGGAAGAATTTGTTTATACCCCACTTAAATGTACACCCAAATCGCCTTAGCCTACCTTGTATGCACTCATTTTTAGTGCATTATTGTGACAACATTTGTTTAAACACCAAGTTAATTATCTAATTGATTACATGGTTGCTAAGTCGAGTCATATCCTTGTACATATTATTTTGGGACGATTGGGACTCATGAGTAAAGTACTAGTGTAATGGAGTAATGGGGAAGAACAACATTATTACCCCCATATGTGCTAAATATTTTAAAAAAGTACTCCAAGTGTTTCGATTATCTTAATTTGAGTCATTAGAATAGTTAATTGTAAAGTTATGTAAAAGTTCAAGTGTAAGGGGGATACAACCCCCCTGCGATGTATTATTTTGGATGGTAGGGCAAGAGTGAATGCAAAAAAAAAAAAAAAAAAAAAAAAAAAAAAAAAAAAAGAGTAGAAAAAACATACGGACTACCATCCCGTTTCATTTTATGTTTATTTTATCTTTTTGATATTTCTTTCATTAGCTTAATTCGAGTCTAGTCTTGGCTTAGCAACACCATATTGTACATGTAATTAATCAAGATCTTTAACTCGCCACCAGTAAAATATCATTTATCCAACAAAACCGTGTTTATCATATCCCTACACCTAACGTTATAACCCGTTTAAAAGCCCTCTTTGATAGTTTATCTTAGGTGCTTACGCCTAGTGGAGGAGGTTTTTGATCCTTTCCCAAGCCTATGGTAATCTATTTGCTATGACAGGTAGTGAGAGATATTATTCATTTTCATTTATGAGATATACTTTTATGACACCTGAGAGATGTGAGTATCTAAACACTACTTGTAAGGTGCTAGTCTGTAATCTCCGTGCTTATTATGATTAAAGTGGAACGACTATTTGTTGTAATTACTTTTATATTAGCGTTAAATGACCCCTAACTTGTATTTTGATTAGAATAAAAGCGCATTTGCTTGAGGAAAAGCAAATCTCAAGTGTAAGGGTATTTGATGAAGCGAAAAGTGTACCGCTTTTAGGGGGTCATTTAAGCCCTAAATCGTATTTATTTGATCAAATATTGCCCTAAATCGTTCCTTTTTTCATTTTAGGTACTTTGGAGAAGAAATCTGGAAAAGGAAGCATTTTGGACGTTTTTGGAGCATAAAAGTGAAGAAAACGACAAAGTCTCAAAATCGGCTGGAAAAGTACTTGTGACGGCGTCAAGCACCATTGTGACGCCGTCAACCCTTGACGCGCCAGAGAGGATTTTGGATGATTAAAAGGGGACGGCGTCAAGAAGGCCATCAAGAAACCCTAACCGCGGCGAGGTGACGGCGTCAGCTCCATAACGTGACGCCGTCAGATCTGTTTTCCTATATATATTTTCATAATTTTTAGTCATTAGTGTGCAACTTTGTGAGGAGAAACCCTAAGACGATTTTTCTGCCATTTTTAAGGGTTTTATACCCTTGGATCTCCCATGTTCAATTGAAGATAAGTAATCAATTAATCATTCAATATGTCTATGTGTTGTTTGATTATATCTTGTTCTTGTCTTTTATTTAACATGCTAGGCTTGATTTATCTTGTGTTTGCTTAGATCTAATGAAACCTAACTATTGATTATTGGTTGTTGGTGTGTTATTAATTGTATTGGATGATTGTTTATCGATGTTAGGCTTAAGAAAACTGGATAACCTCCTATACGGTAACTTGCTTGAACGTCTTAAGAAACATGAACCAATGCGTACTAAGGTTTTTATGGTTGTATTTAATGCATGAGCGAATTCTAGTGATCCCATGTTAGGAGCTTCTTAGCCGGCTCGACATAGGAGTGAAGTAGGAGCTTGTAGAGTTGGGAAAGTACGTACGCCACCCCACGATTGGTATTAAGGAATACACCCGTCATCCACGCAATTAATACACACTAATCAACCGGTAAAAGATAGTTAGGGAGTAAGGAAATCTAAGTAAACACATTTCTCTCCATATAAGTTCCACAACCTTTTTATTTTCAGTTATTTTATTTTATTTGCAATTGTAGTTATTTGGGTTAGTTGACTAGCAACTAATTCCGCCCACTCCTTCAAACCCGATATTTTACTTGCTTTCATAAAAATATAAAAATACAAAAAGAATCTTCCCTCACCCTTAGACCTATTAGAGTAGTTTTTCAATCCTAACGACACTATTCCCCTAGAGAACGATCAATCCCCCGGTACTTGCCACTACACTATACTACATCGGTCAGGTACACTGCCTGGTGGGGATTGCAAGGCTCTTGAGATCCCTCGAGAGGTAAAACCTGTTGTAAGGTCGCAAAACCACGCATCATATTACAACTATAAATTAGTAAAATCTAGTATTAATGGTTTTTGTTGCAAATTGCAAAATTAAAATAATACTCTGTATAGTATTAATGGTTTTTGTTGCAACTTGCGAGTAATTATGGGGAAGGCTATTTCATCATTACACACTATTCACATTGCTAGGCTCGATATATCTTCCTTTCTCTAGGTGTTTCTTGATTGTTGTTGTATATAAAGCAACATACCTCTCTCATAATTTTCATCTCTTCTTAACAAACCAAAATAAAATTTAAAAATTACAAAAAATCTCAAAATTTTTTGTTATCAAAATCATATATGGAAACTAAACTAGTGATTTGTTCTGAATTGGCAACAGTTGCAAACTCAAAGCTTGTGAAAGACATGATGCTAGTTTACTATGAGCGACAGGTTGAAGCTACTTCCAAGGAAGTTCATGATTTGAGGCACAAGGTTTCTGAGAAAAGAATGCTGATAAACAATAGGGATAAGATGATCAAGGAGTTAGAGCTTTTATATGGTTTTTATTCTGCTCTTGAAAGCATTGCTGATTTAAGGAGGACGCAAGAGGAGGACATGATGGCATCTAATAGGTTGCTTGTTGATATTGCCCAAAAGCATAAGCGTCTAGGTGATTTGTGCAACTTTATCACGAAGCTTGGATCAATGGACTACTGATGTGGTTGATATGCTAGTTGTCTATGTTTATGTCTTTTGTGTTTTGTGGTGTCATGGTTGATGTTGTTGGTAGTTTTTCTGATGTTTAAGATGGGTGCTTTTTATTATGTCTTTTGGGAAGTAAATGGAATGGTAATGATAGATGTATGATGTTAAATATTAATGGAGCTATGTTAATGTCAATATTATTTTCTAACTGCCTTTTGATTTGTAAGTTTTTTCTTACCACAAATTTAATATGTATAATTTAACTTATTAAGAAAAATGTGGGATTAGTACAAGTTACGTACAATGTCAAGTGTTTAGTACAAGTTAAAATGTCAAGTGTGTATTACACCTAAATGCAGAAAGTTACCTGCAAGGGTATTTGATGAAGCGAAAAGTGTACCGCTTTTAAGGGGTCATTTAAGCCCTAAATCGTATTTATTTGATCAAATATTGCCCTAAATCGTTCCTTTTGTCATTTTAGGTACTTTTGAGAAGAAATCTGGAAAAGGAGGCATTTTGGACGTTTTTGGAGCATAAAAGTGAAGAAAACGACAAAGTCTCAAAATCATGCTGGAAATTACCTTTGACGGCGTCACGGCTTGGCAAGAAAAGGTGGATGTGAAATTTACTCATGATAAGCCAGAGAAATTTGCATGGAATTCTGACGGCGTCACGCTTTAATATGATCAAGGTCGTCACGGCTTAATTTAAAGAGGGACGGCGTCACCCCTAAATCTGACGGCGTCAAGCCTTGATAAGCCAGAACGGATTTTGGAGAGCTAAAGAGGGACGGCGTCAAGAAGGTCATCCGGGAACCCTAAAAGCGGCGAGGTGACGGCGTCACACTCCATAACGTGACGCCGTCAGATCTAAAAATCTATATATAGTTTTGCAATTTTTTGTCATTAGTGTGGAACTTATTGGGGAACTTTGGGTGTGAAAACCCTAGGACGAATTTGGCAGCTTTTTCAAGGCTTTTTGCCTTGAGATCTTCCATGTTACATTGAAGATAAGTTATCAATTAATCATTCAATATGTCTATGTGTTGTTTGATTCTATCTTGTTCTTGTCTTTTGTTTAACATGTTAGGCTAGATTTATCTTGAGTTTGCTTAGATCTAATGAAACCTAGCTATTGATTATTGGTTATTAGTGTGTTATTAGTTGTATTGGATGATTGTTTATCTATGTTAGGCTTAAGAAAACTGGCTAACTTCCTATTCGGTAACTTGCTTGAACGTCTTAAGAAACATGAACCAATGCGTACTAAAGGTTTTTATGGTTGTATTTAATGCACAAGCGAATTCTAGTGATCCCATGTTAGGAGCTTCCTAGCCGGCTCGACATAGGAGTGAAATAGGAGCTTGTAGAGTTGGGGAAGTACGTACGCCACCCCACGAATGGTATTAAGGAATACACCCGTCATCCACGCAACTAATACACACTAATCAACCGGTAAAAGATAGTTAGGGAGTAAGGAAATCTAAGTAAACACATTTTCCTCCACATAAGTTTTCACCAACCTTTTTATTTTCTGTTATTTTATTTTATTTGCATTTGTAGTAACTTGGGTTAGTTGACTGGCAACTAATTCCGCCCACTCTTTCAAACCCGAGATTTTACTTGCTTTCATAAAAAAATATAAAAACATAAAAAGAATCTTCTCTCACCCTTAGACCTATTAGAGTAATTTTTCATACCTAACGAACACTATTCCCTGTGGAGAACGATCAATCCCCCGTACTTACCACTACACTATACTACATCGGTCAGGTACACTGCCTGGTGGGGTTGTAAGCCTCTTGAGATCCCTCGAGAGGTAAAACCTGTTGTAAGGTTGCAAAACCACGCATCACCTGCACATACCAACCAAGCCTTTAATGGCATTTACTTATACATTGAACTATGTGATCCTCTTTACTTTAAATGGCCATTACATAAACACAACATTACACCATCAAAAACCTCATCCATAATGACTTCCAAGCCAAATGTTATTGAAATATCCTCTGATTCATCAGAACTAATGTCTCCTAAACCTGATTGGAATTTCCCCTACCCTCCTACAGGTAGCTTTCATAAGAGAATACCACCTAAGGGAAAGGTTGTTGACTCAAGCTCTGATGATTTTAGCTCCTTTAACGGTAGCTTTTTTAATGATAGCTGGGTTTCTAGCTATCATTCAACATCTGAAGATGAAGCTGTCTCAAAAAAAGCCACAATGTCCAAAAACCCTCCTCCAGTTCACACTCTGTCAATCCCAGGAAAAAGGGAACAAGTTCTAGGCCTACCAAATCAGGCAACTTGGGTAGAAATCCAAGAAAAGAAGAGAAAGGGAAAAGGCCCAATTGAACTCACTAAGGGTAAAGGGAAAAGGACAATTGGCTGAGCTTTACTAGTCTTGATGTTATGATGCTACTGTAACAAGTACTATGTTTTCTCCTTGTATGTAATCAACTATGCAATCAACAATGCATCTATGTATGCAGAATTTTGTTATGTAATAACAGTTGGTTTTTTAAGTTGAAGATGCTATTTTTCATTCATGTTAAACCCAAAATACAACTTTAAAAAACTATATATCCTACAAGTCACAAATTAAACCAATATAAGCATCAAATCATTTGTGTATAATTACAATGGACAGTGGGTATTGTAGTGGGCAGAATTTGCTATCTTTATAATTGTAAAAAAACAATTTCGAGAATAATATAATTTCACCATTGCATAAAAAAAATGATTTCCTAATTAAAAAAATTACCTAATTTAGATCTAAATGAACCTCCCTCCGTTGTTGATGGCCGGACCGGCGAGTGGTGGATGGTGAGTGGTGGCTGTGATTGGTTACTGGTGAACGGTGGATGGTGACTGGTGGCTGTGATTGGTGAGAAATGTGCGAAATTTGAAATTTGCTGAAAAAAATATGGGGGGCTTTAATTTTGAAATTTGCTGAAAAAAATGGGGGCTTTTTAAAAAATTTGGGGAGGGAAATACCAAAAAGGAAGCCACAGCCCACAGGTATCGAACCTGTGACCTCCCCTTCACAACACCAACAACTCAACCATCTCCGCCCTTGGGTCTTTTTCGATTATACCTTCTTTTGTATTCCTCTTATAGACTATCTGTTTTATTAAAGAAAATTGTTACAAAATCCAAATATCTTCTATACAAAGTTAAACCTGTTAGTGCAACGTTAAACCTAGCAGTACTAATATTTACACAAGCAGTAATAACATTATTTCCTTTTTGCTTGTCTGAAGATCTTTCTCAGTAACTCTCTTGCCATTACTGAGTCTTCATCAGTAACTGTGAGCTTAGCATCTAACAAAACAAATAAGCTAGCTGCCCTTAATGGATAATCTTTTTTTATCAGCATGTAGACATCCACTCCATTCTTTGTAGATACATGGTGAACACCACATGTATCATACAGTCTCCATTTTGTACTCAACTCATGAGCTCGAAAATTCCATAAGATATCTTTTGGATCAGGTTCATACAACCTCTTCAATTCCATCCATAGCTCCTTTTCTTTGTCTTGTATACGATCTGTAGATCTGAACATTTCTTGAACCAGACTCCATAGATCGTCCAAGTCTTCTCTATCAAAAATCTTCAGCATATCTTCAAAATACTTATAAATTTCTGAGTGTCCTCCTACCCTGATTATCTTCCAAGCTTTCCCAAATGTATCTTTTTGTATCTCCAAATCAATAATTGGATGTTTAGCTTGAATAGGATGATGAACATCCAATGCTTCTAGGATTATAACAATCATATGCTGCTTGAGTCTTTCGTCAGTTAATTCCTCTGTTGTTTCTTCTTCCTCTGCTGTAGGTACTTCTTCTTCACCAATCTTCTGTTTCTTTGAAGATTCAGACTCCAATATTATACCATATCTTCTTGTAGTTCTACATGGTTTTTCTGTTCCCATGGGAGTAAATGTGTTCATTCTTCTGTAAACCCTTTCAAACTCACTCTTGATCTCCTCAAAACTTCTACCTTGGAAATGTTTCCTTTTGTATCCAGCCATGTTCATCATGTAAACACACATGGTGTGTCTTTGCTGAGCTTTACTAGGTGGTTTACTCCTCTTTTCTTTGGCTTTTTGTTCTGCAGCAGACTTTCTTCTGGAATTTATTAGTTCAGCAAGTTTTCTTGACTTCTCATCAATGGACAACACTTCATCTACTCTGAGTTCACCAATATTTTCCTTTAAAACATCATCAGCATCAATCATATACTGAACTTCTTGAGCGTGATCAAACATTGCTTCAGTTGCTTGATTTGCAAGTCTTGTTTGATCAAGGAAATATGCAATATCAACAATTTCTGATGTTTCATCTTCCTGTGCTTTATTAGCTACCTCTGCATCAAAACTAATCTGAGCAAGAACACTCATATCTTGCCTCCCCTGAAACTCAACATTCTGTTCAACCAAAGAAATATTGGGGTCTTGATCAATATCAGCTGTCTTCCTCCCCTGTTTGGAAGAATCATCCATGTTATCATCTAAATCATCATCATCTGAGCTTGTAGACTCCACAATATTTGCCTTTCTCTTTGCTTCAAGTGACTTGACTTTAGACTGCAATTTCTTCACTTTTTCAATGACCTTCTTGTAAGCAGTACTATACAACTGCTTTGTCTCCTTGAGTGCTTGCTTTGTCTCCTTGAGTTCTTTCTCCAACCCAGTCACCCTTTGATTCAATTTGGTACAAATATCCATCAATTCCTTTAGTGACACTCTGCCCTCATCACTGCCAGGTGTGTTACCTCCCGATCGAGGTGAATCATGGGGCATTTCCCCCATATTTGGTTGTGAGGCTGATTGAGAACCAGATGAACCTGTGGGTGTGTGATGGGACTCAACTGGGCTTGTTGATCCTTCACCCTGAATGTTTTGATTTTGAACCAACATTGTTTCAAAAAGTGGAACTACTATCCCATTAAACCCCCTAGAAGCCATGCTCATGTTACTGAACAGTTTTTGAGTAAGGCAAGGAGTTGGATAAACAATTTTATGAGATAGAAGCAAACTTTTTCGTCTATTCAAAACCATTTGTATAAACCTTGGATACATTAAAAACTTGTATTTGTTATCCACATTTTTCACCATACCATCAAAAATTAATTTTGAAAAGTTAAAAGTCCTGTTTGTTGCTAAACAAATGAGAGCAGTTGCAATATTGCTACTGAATTGCTCCTATGAGGTTTTCTTTGGACTTAAACAATGAAGGATGATATGTATGAAGAATCTCCATTGTGGGGAAAAACATCCTTTTTGAAAAGTCAGAATTTGAGAAGATGTGTCATACCCCATTCTGGAAAGGTGATGAAAAATTTCAGTATTAGGCAAAGAACTAATACCATTTTCATCTACTAAATGGAGATGCCTCCTAACAGATGCCTCAGTAATAGTTATTGTTTTGCCATCAACTGTTGCAATTAACTCTTTGTCTCCATTCTCAAATGTATTGGTAGTAACAGTCCGCCAAAACTGTTTGATTTGAGAGACATAGATAGTAGGATTGAATGTAAGAGCATACCTGATGTGGGTAGTGTTTAGAAAATCTACTATCTGGTGGAAGTGTTGACTCCCTTCTGGTTTCTCCAAGAATGCAACCTGGTTATGCGTATCACAAAACTCTAAATTTGCCATGAAAATTGAGTAAATGCTTGATTAGAGTGCTGGGTTATGATTGGACCAACTTCAATTAATTGTTTCTCAAGTTTGAAGAAATCGTATAAATTATATAAAGAAAGAGAGTTACCCAATTTATGAAACCCTAACGCTCTGTTCTCGAGTTTTTTTTTAAAGGAATGGAAGGGGATTAAAAGGGAAATAAAAAAGCGAAGTAATTGACAAAAGTTACCCCAACGGTTAGAAATAAACCACGGTTAAAACCCAGACAGTAGTAACGGCTATCTAGCAGTACAACGTTTTACGCTACCAAAACAAAAGTTTGCCTAGCAGTAAAAACTTTGTGTATCCACTCCATTCTCAGCAGTATGATCGAACTCAAACATTCACAAGCAACCATAAACAATTAATTAAACATCAAATATTTCATTGATATTTTTTAAAGGCTACAACCATATATACATCTAATTATCCAACCTAAATACTAAACATACTAAAAACATAAAAAAACCCATCCTAAACTGCTTCATTCCATTTCACCCCAACTTGTTAGAAGCAGAGCTCTCTTCCCTGCTTCCCATCAATTTCTGCCTTTCCTTGAGTCGTTTAAACAAAATTTCAAGATCGCTAACCCTCTTTTCTAGATTATAAGGGTCCTGAAACCCATCTTGTTGCTCCCCCTGGTTTTGAGGCACCACCACATTTTGCTGCTCCACCACAATTTGTTGTTGATCCTCTTCATTTTGCTTCACCACCTCCTCCTCTTCACCTTCCTCCTCCTCTTCATCTTCATCTGCATTTTCCTCTTCATCTTCTTCCTCCTCCTCCCCGTAGTCACTCAATCCCCAAACCTCATCCCAGTAAAAGTCTTGCGCATGCAGCCAGTTCAAAATTTGACCCCTCATCCACATATCTACCTTCCTATACGACCCATATTCTGCAACGGGTTCATACCCGAAAGCATTAAACACTGCGTCAAACAGCAAATTGTTGTTTAACACCCACTCATACTCTTCAGCATCATTTTGAAAGTTAACATTATTTGCTGCCATTGTTGATGTTTTCTTTGAATTGAAAGGGATATATGTGTTTGTGTGTGTTCTTTGGTATACAATCGATAGGTATAAATAGGCTGGAGAGGTAGATGAATGGTTCCCAAGACTTTAGGCGGGAAAAGGGACCGACAGCGCGCGCCAAAAGTAAACTGTGAATTGAAGTTGTACGAAAAGGTCTCCAATTTCTTTTTACCAAGTATTGACTTTCCATGTACAATGAGTTGATGCAACTACTACTTGTATATCATGCTTTGTGAATAATAAACTTCCAAACTCAATATTTCCAACTAGTTGTTTGTGATGTTTGGGATGATTTGGGATCGGGTTCATTATTATTGACCCGAGGGAATAAATGTTTGACCGTGACTCGAAAGGAAATATTAACTCATTTGTTGCGGCTTGATATTGACTTGACTTGGACAAAAATAAAAGAAAGAAATAAAAACAATTGTTAAATTAAAAGTTAGTTGTAGAGATATTTGTTATTAAATTTGGTTAATAACGATGTAAGGAAATTAGAAGTGTACGTGAGACCATGGTTGTCAGGATCCCGATCCTGATCTTAGGATCTTACGATTTTACGATACTGCAAAGCAAAAATGATCCGAATCTTACAAAGGATCTTTAAAAGCTTAAGATGAGTCGATTGGTAATCGTCGGTATTTTCCCATAATCCCGTTTATTAGTACAAGGTATACTCGTTTTATGATTTAAAACAAGTTTGGACTTACGACAAAATTAATCTTTGGAAATAACAAAATTTCGCCAAGACCCTTTCATTTATCGAACGTTTCCAAGTCAAAAGACTTTATTGAAAATCAATTTCCCAAGTAATTTATAATATAACGAGTATTTATATAAACCCTAAACCCTAAACCCTAAACCCTAAACCCTAAACGCTAAACCAATCCGTAACTCAAACAATAACCAAACGAATAGTCCAATAAATCCAAATATGTTAGTGTACGGGTAGCATGTCTCGAATAGTCCAATAGCCCTCGTGTGTTCCGTTTTTATCCCAAATGTCACACGCAAGGTTTTCAAAATCGGGATCCTACTTAAGATCCTATGGTAAAGACATCTTTACCATAGGATCTTAAGTAGGATCCCAATTTTGAAAACCTTTTGTGTCACATTTGGGATAAAAACGGAACACACGAGGGCTATTGGACTATTCGAGACATGCTACCCGTACACTAACATATTTGGATTTATTGGACTATTCGTTTGGTTATTGTTTGAGTTACGGATTGGTTTAACGTTTAGGGTTTAGAGTTTAGGGTTTAAGGTTTAGGGTTTAGGGTTTAGGGTTTATATAAATACTCGTTATATTATAAATTACTCGGGAAATTGATTTTCAATAAAGTCTTTTGACTTGGAAACGTTGGATAAATGAAAGGGTCTTGGCGAAATTTTGTTATTTCCAAAGATTAATTTTGTCGTAAGTCCAAACTTGTTTTAAATCATAAAACGAGTATACCTTGTACTAATAAACGGGATTATGGGAAAATACCGACGATTACCAATCGACTCATCTTATTTGATATGTTTGTTGTTAGTTATCTCTTTGACTTGCTTTCGTCATCTCCTCTCGACTCGAGTTATTGTCAATACTCTTCTCGACTATTAATTCGGTTATTCGTTTTTTTGGAGTGAATACTCGTGAGTCCATGTTCTCTACCGTTACACGAATGAGGATACCAAACCCTTTTAAAAGGCTAAAACGAGATTATTTTTTGAAATGAGAATGATTAACTTTTGAAACCTCTTGCGCATTTGATTTTTTTGGTGAATATCGTGCCGAGTACGTTGCGTTGCGATACGTTGCGTTAAATCATTTGATACGATATTCATTTTCTTTAACTTTTAATTACGGATAACCTCGATACCCGCGGGGAAACCCGAAAAACCGATGGATAATATTAAGCGGGTATCCGGTGGGATATGGGGCGGGTACGGGTACATTATGAGCGGGTTCGGGTACGGGTACACTAAAACCCGCCACGAACCTGAACCGTTGCCATCCCTAGTTACCGGCTATAGTCGGTTTTCACCGCCACGTCAACATCATTAGCCTTTTTTTTTTTTTTTTTTTTAACTATTATTCTTTTTTTTTTACACATCTTGCCACGTCTTAGTTAAACCAAACCACCACTTGATCAATAGTAAAGCGGCAATTAATCCCTTTACCGATCAATTGTAAACACACACAAAAATCAATAAACCCTAATCAAAACACACATTCTTCTGACAAACAAAAACACGCAAACAATGAATCCAAATGACAACAAAGGTATGTTTTTTAATGTTTTCACATATCAGTTGATGATTCATTGCACAATAATTAGTAACAGGCTTTTGATCTATAAATGGTGATGTTTGGGGTTGTTACCGATTCTAATGTAAAGCTGTGTGAATTTATTGTTGAATGTAAAGCTGTGTGAAGTTTTAATTTATTCAAGTTTATGCTTTAACAGGTTCAAAGGCAAAAATCCCTAGGTCCAAATTCAAAATCATTTCCAACAAGGTATACTAAAGTTGTTATGTGTTTGTGGCTAAAGTTGTATACCTTTATACCATTAATTAAATTTTTTGAAACACATGGTATGTTGAACTATTAGGAGGTATGGGAAAACACAGATTGGAAGAGACAGAGCCCTTTCTATTTCTCTAGCGATGAAGAATCTAGTGATGCTGACACAAAAGGTGTGAATTTATTGTTGAATGTAAAGCTGTGTGAATTTTTAATTTATTCAAGTTTATGCTTTAACAGGTTCAAAGGCAAAAATCCCTAGGTCCAAATTCAAAATCATTTCCAACAAGGTATACTAAAGTTGTTATGTGTTTGTGGCTAAAGTTGTATACCTTTATACCATTAAATTAATTTTTTTGAAACAAATGGTATGTTGAACTATTAGGAGGTATGGGAAAACACAGATTGGAAGAGACAGAGCCCTTTCTATTTCTCTAGCGATGAAGAATCTGGTGATGCTGACACAAAAGGGGTAATAATGGTCCATTTAATAAGTGTTGTTTCGCTACCTTTATCACATTATCAAGACTTAATCCATTATACTCGTTCAACTTGTAGGTAAATGACAAAGATGAATCCTCTGAAGCTACTCCCAAAACTCAATCCTCTCAAATACCAGTTGAAAAGGCACACAAAAAGAAATTTACTCAGGATATTGTCTTGGGACTGCCATGTAATTAAGAAGATGTTGTATTAACCGATGGCCGTGAAGAAGACTTCTCGTACATTAAATGTGTTGAGAATTATGTAAAGGTGGTGATCATCTCGACTATTATGAACTAGAGGATAATTAGTTTAATATGGTACGTAGTAGCAGTTCTGATATTTAATTTGGATAAATGTAATTATTAATGGTGAAATAACTGGTAACTAGTAGTTTAACTGTATCTATTTTATAACTGTAATGATAGTATTTTGGTTTGTTAAATGGTAGCAATTTGTGTTCTTGATGTGATGATTGCACAGTTAGATCTAATGGTAGCAGTTTCTGTTGTTGATTTTATGATTGCACATATTTATTTAATGGTAGCACTTTGTGTTCTTCATTTCATGTTGGTTTATGATTTAATGGTAGCAGTTTGTGTTAAATGGTGTCAAGTTGTGTTCATGATCTTGGTGTAATTGTGTAAATTTGAGTTCTTGATTTGATATGCAGTTTGTGTTCATGATCTTTGTTCTAGATCTTGGTTCATGATTTGCGATTAAGATAATGATATATAACATTTGGAGCCAAAATTTTGATTTTTTCAAGTTTATGCTTTACTAAACAGGTTCAAATTAAAGGCAAAATTTTCAAATAATTCAATTGTTATTTTGAAATTAGAATTTGGAGCCAAAATTTTGATCCAAAATTTTGAAATCGCCTAATTAGAAGCAGGTACCAAGAATAAGGTACGATTCATCTTCTTCCTATACCCTCTTTTCTCTCCTAAAAAAAACTGCAAAGAAAACACAAAAATCAATTCTTATATCACCATTACTCTCAAAGCCAGAATCATTTTCTTGTACCCATTGTTACTCAAGAGTCATGGGAATTCAACCCATTGTTGATAATCATCTTTTGCTTCCTGCTGATAATGAACATGATGATAACAACATAGACTATGAATCCGAAAAGTATTCTGATGAGGAAGATCTAGATGCGCCTGGAACCAACCAATCAGATCGGATACTAGCTAAGAGAGGCATGACCAGGCTATTTAAGTTTCGCATGAAATATGGCAACCCTGGTGGAATAAAGCGGGTTAATACACAAATATGTTACTAAACTTTCCATAAAAGTTCGCCTAAGTTACTAAACTTTCATTTTGTTCACTTAGGTTACTGAACTTATAGAAAGCATTTGTTAGTGTTGGTAGGAGTGACTTAATCGTATATTTTTTGATATGTTAAGTAACATAAATGTCATGTTTTTACAAGTTCAGTGACCCCAAATGTCATGGTTTATAAGTTCAGTAACCTAAGTGAACAAAATGAAAGTTCAGTAACTTAGGCGAACTTTTATGGAAAGTTTAGTAACATATTTGTGTATTAACCCGGAATAAAGCTCAATGTAACCTTCCATGCATTGAATAGGGTATCAGGGTTACACAGAGCACTATTTTCGAGTTTTTTAGGAGATCTGGTTCGTGAGCACATAGGTTTGAAGAATCTTTCCTGGAGGAATGTGAATAAAGAAGAAAGAGATAAACTATGGACTGACATCACTGTACATATATACTACTGTATTTTTTAACCCAGTACTACATAATTTTATCTATGCAGTTACATTATGTGCAACTAATTAACAACATTGTGTTAATCTTTGCAGCGATATTTTGATGTTGACGTGACATTCAGAAAATTGGTAATGACTCGTCTTGGTAAACTGCTAAGGACTTTCAGAACGAAGCTCAGAGAAGAATACATTTTGCCCCAACTAAATACACCTTCCAAACTGAATGAAGTCCCGGCCAAGTATAGTCGATTTGTGAAATCAGAAGACTGGGTCGAGTTTGTAAACCACACGACCACCGATGCATACAAGGTTTTAATTAGTCATCTTTATTTAATTCTATATGTCATTTCATAATTTTCAGTTTGCAGCATTACCACATGTAAACGCCTTATGATTTTGTGTTTTTAGAAGATAGCTGATAAAGCTAAAATGTCGCGTTCCAAAAATATTTATCAGCATAAAATGGGACGAGGTGGATATGTTTATTTGAAAGAGAAAATGGTAAGATCACATGTGTATGCAACTTCATATTTTCGTTTTTCTTGTTTTAACTTTACATGTGTATGCATTTGATGTTTATTAGATCGAAAATAAAGAGATTGAAGCAGATGAAGAACCCCCGCGTGGTATAATGTGGTTGAAAGGAAGGGTAAACAACGATGGCGAATTTCCAGATGATGAGATCACATCAGTGGGAGATACACTTGTAAGTTTGACTGCAAATTCTATTATTATGCTTATATACCAGCAGGATTAACTGTGTACTAGCAGTAATAACTTGTGTACCAGCAGTATTAAGTGCGTACTAACAACAGTAACTGTGTACTAGCAGTGGTAAACACTAGCCATATTTGTAATTGAAGTTCATGAGCATCACTAACTCCAGCTGAGCAGCATTGACACAAATAAGAGCATCAGTTACTCTAACAGCATCAAGAAGACTTTTAATCCCAACATTTCCTATATATTTTTTTTTGCAGAAAGAATCTGATGACCAGATCAAAAAATTGTCCAATGAGATTACAGAAACAAAGAGAATACTTACTCAACTGATGGCACAGTTGAGTCAACAAGGGGTGCAGTTAAATTTGTCATCTCAATTGCCAGTAGCCTCAAATGCAAGCCAACAAGGGTCTACAAATTCCCAATCGCAAGGAAATGTGTCTCCAACACAAGGAGTACCAACAGTATGTATTTCAACATGTTTCTTGTTATTCTTTTGTTTATATAATGTAACGTGTTTTATATATACATATAGGAACCTGCTAAAACTGTCGGACCTAAGAAAAAGCCTAAGTCACGACAAAACGGGCCTCCAGATTCCCAATCGGAACAAAATGTGTCTCCAACACAAGCACTGCCAACAGTATGTATTTCAACATGTTTCTTGTTATTCTTTTGTTTAAATAATTTCTGATATGTACATGCAAAAAAAAAAATTTAGCCATTTAAGTGCAAACTGTGGCACTTAAAGAAATCAAATATCGTTGCTTTGGGTACATACATGTGTTTTTTCAACGTACATATATATAATTCTTGATATATAATTCAATGTTTGATACAAGCGTCTTTTGTTACTACAGGTTACACCGCCAACTACAATGCAAAAGAAAAGTGACAACAACTGTGGACCAACAGCACCATCGAAGCGCAAAAGTAATATCTCTATTGAAGCCCTAAAGCAAGCTAAGCCGACGAAGAGTCAAAAGTCTTTAAATTATGGTACTTGAGAATTTGATTATGTCCGACCTTACAATTGTATATTCTGTTCAGTTATATACATTCGAGTTTTATTCAATTTCAAATTTCTTTTTGTTTATGATTCTGTTATATATATATATATATATATATATATATATATATATATATATATATATATATATATATATATATATATATATATATACTCATTCCAGCAGCACTATCATAGTACTAGCAGTAGTTACTCTGCTTCAGCAGGACTAACTTAGTACTAGCAGTAGCAACTATGCACCAACAGTACTAACTTAGTAATACCAGTAGTAACCCTGTGACTAAAAGATGCAGTCACGTATTATGGTCACGCTTATCAACATTATTGGTCACTCTTTGTTTAATTCGATGTGTGACTAAATATTACAAAAGGCCACACAAACATAAAATTCAAGTGGCCATTGGATGATCAATAGTCACACTAAATACAAATTTCTTCACTTTAAACAGCATATGGTCACACTTATTAACATTTTTGGCCACTTTATACTTAATTGTATGTAACTAAATACCCAAAACAAACATGCTTTGTGTGACTAAATATTACAAAAGGCCACACAAACATAAAATTCAAGTGGCCATTTGATGATCAATAGTCACACAAAATACAAATTTCTACACTTTAAACAGCATATGGTCATACTTATTAACACTTTTGGCCGCTTTATGGTTAATTGTATGTGACTAAATACCCAAAGCAAACATGCTTCGTATGACTAAATATTACAAAAGGCCACACAAACATAAAATTCAAGTGGCTATTGGATGATCAATAGTTACACAAAATACAAATTTCTTCACTTTAAATAGCATATGGTCACACTTATCAACACTTTTGGCCACTTTATGCTTAATTGTATGTAACTAAATTACCAAAACAAACATGCTTTATGTGCCTAAATATTACAAAAGGCCATACAAACATAAAATTCATGTGGCCATTGGATGATCAATAGTCGCACAAAATACACATTTCTTCACTTTAAACAGCATATGGTCACACTTATTAACACTTTTGGCCACTTTATGCTTAATTGTATGTGACTAAATACCCAAAAAAAACATGCTTTGTGTGACTAAATATTACAAAAGGCCACACAAACTAAAAATTCATGTGACCATTGGATGATCAATAGTCATACAAAATACACATTTCTTCACTTTAAACAGCATATGGTTACACTTATCAACACTTTTGGCCACTTTATGCTTAATTGTATGTGACTAAATACAAAAAAAAAAAAAAAAAAAAAAAAAAACATGCTTTGTGTGACTAAATATTACAAAAGGCCACACAAACTAAAAATTCATGTGACCATTGGATGATCAATAGTCACACAAAATACACATTTCTTCACTTTAAACAGCATATGGTCACTTATTAACACTTTTGGCCACTTTATGCTTAATTGCATGTGACTAAATACCCAAAAAAAACATGTTTTGTGTGACTAAATATTACAAAAGGCCACACAAACTAAAAATTCATGTGACCATTGGATGATCAATAGTCACACAAAATACACATTTCTTCACTTAAAATAGCATATGGTCACACTTATTAACACTTTTGGCCACTTTATGCTTAATTGTATGTGACTAAATACCCAAAACAAACATGCTTTGTGTGACTAAATATTACAAAAGGCCACACAAACTAAAAATTCATGTGACCATTGGATGATCAATAGTCACACAAAATACACATTTCTTCACTTTAAACAGCATATGGTCACACTTATTAACACTTTTGGCCACTGTTTTTTTAAATTGTATGTGACTAACTTGAAGAAAAAAAACACACGTTGTATGACTAAATCATCACAAACGTCACATTTATTATATTTTCATGTGGCCATAGGATGGGAAATAGTCACACATACTGATGAATCCAACAAAACTTGTGCCTAATTAGTCACACATATTCGGGTTGTGGTCACTCTTTTTCAATGAAAACAGTCACAAACTAAACAATGTTACCATATGATACCTACGGTGGCGCGACTTTTTGTCACACACACCCAAAAAAATGTGTGTGACTATATGCATATAGTCACGCATTTTTGGTGTGACGAAAGGTGAAATCTGTACCAGTGAACACACATTAAACATTAGAATACGTTTAATGTAAAACTCAAAAGTGACCCGTTTTGGACACGAAATGAACTAGACAATAATAATTGCTTGTCCTAAACTTATGGCCGGATCATTGAAGTTCAGGAAAGGGTCTAGATTCGTTTGAAGTTATAAGAGAAAAGAAAGAGTTGTGATAAGGCTCAAAATGGAAGAGTTTTAGGCTTATCGTTAAAAGTGTTTTAGCCTTATCATGAGTGAGACTTAGAGGCTATATAAACCCTCCTTATCTCAGCTCATGATACACGATACTAAGCAATCAAAAACACAGAAACTCTTCCTTAATCCCAGCCGATTAAATCAAGCTTTTCTCTAAGGTTTGGTTATTTGGTTATCACTTATACAACCTATTCTTGCATTCTATTTGATCCAAGGTGTGTTAGTGGGTATAATCTAATCCTATTGCTTTTCAGAAGTACTAGGATTCTCGATTCAAAGGTTCCCATCCGTCACAGCAAGAAGAAGAAGCAAAAGCTTCTTTTCTGATCGTTCTCGGACAGAAGCAAAAATCTAGGTCGCTTAGTTTTGTTCGATATCGGACAAAGAAGGATTCTGGATCTTGGCTTAGGGTCAGATATCGGACAACACTGGTTTTGGCAGTTTTGGTTTTGATCCGATTTTGGGCTTCGACACTTGGTGTTTGGTTTTACGTGAGATACGGCTAGCACTCTGGGCGTATTTGTTTGACGTGTTTGTGTGAGCACTCGTAGAAGTGATTGTTTTAATCACTAGTTTCATTTGCTGTTGCTTCGAATGTTAGTTTTCTCGTAACCTTTCTAATTACCTTTTATGTTTATTTGTGTGTTAATCATAATTGCCAAACTAGATTCATATCCGTTGCGTACTCATAGTATTAATGATTAGCATGTTAATTAAATCCCAACACATGCTACATTTTACTAATGAAACTTTGTAAGGTTTTTCTAAAAGCTATCATTTGTCGTTATTGATGAAAAGTTAAAAACATAAGTTATGACTTTTGTCAATCTATTAACTTAATTTTGAATTTTCTCTTCTAAATACAACCATAGATTTACTTGACATGTCATTATGTGAAAAACATTTTGTAAAATCTGTGTGGTCCTAGCATCACTCAACTTTTGAACTCGATCGAATGCATAATAATAATGATAAAGACTTTGCTTAACTTTGATTTTAGTCTTATTTATGAAAACTTGTAACAATAACATTTGAACACCAAACCCCTCGATCAGTAATTTAATGAAGTACTTTAACCGATGTAGTACATAGGATCGGGGAATTTAAACGTGCGATCACCAGCATTGCCTCCAAGTAAATCGCTCCATTGATCACCTATGTTACCCCGAATTCTATATCCGGCATCGACCAACTCTTTCCTTTTGCTCGATTTGTACACCACACCACTACCTTCCCCAGTTTTCCTGAACATGCGTATTTTAACAATCGAATAAATGATATTGTAACCATAAAAATCAATTAAGATGGGCATGTTCATGTGAGTGATGTTTGACATATACAACTTGTGTCTTGTATTGTTACTTACTAAAGTTATATGAATTGATAACTTACTTAAGAATGAGTTTCTCCCAAATAGTATAACCAACTGCTTTTAGGTTTTTTATACGAGCTTCTGTGTATGTGTCGTGTGTTCCGGTGAGAAACACGATCTTAAACCCTAGCTTTACCAATCCCTTGTAAAGTTTAAGACACGCGGGAATCGCTGGAGCCACTGCTTCCTCCACCCAAGCGTTAAAGGACGTTTCGTTATATGGTATTGCCCTAACAAGGTACGATCAAGAAACCTTATAAGAAACAATAAAATATATAAGGAACAAAAGTTGGAGGTTTTACCCAAAAGCAACGGTGTCTCGCGCATAATATGGGACATTAGAAAGTGTGGTTTCATCGACATCGAAAATCCAAATGTCCTTGCCATCTTTGGCGAGGTTTTGTCCTTTGGCATATTCGTAAGCTGCATAGGCAACAACATCACCATCTTGACTATATTGTTTTCCAAGCATGTAATGACCAACATAGGCTTCACATGTTGCGGGAACTTGTGTCCAGTTCCTGAGGTTGTGGGTTTCAACTGCTAGCCGCCAACTTAGGCAGTTAAGTTTAGAATGTTTGTGGCCCGCGGAGCCCGAATGTGGCTTGAGCAAGTGGATTACGTTGTTAGGAAGCGCGGCGGCTGTTGTGATGGTTAGGAGAAGAGAAAATAATGTGAAGGTCGCCATGGTTTGTTTTGGAGCGTGTATCGTACGTTGTATCTTGTTCGTGTTATGAAATGACATGTTTATATAAGTTCTATTTTGTAGAAATGGGCTCTGTTTTGGAATTATATTACGACTAGACCACGGATATTTGGTCAAGATCGACACGAATATTCATTTTAAAAACACTCATTTAGTTATTTGTTTATTTGACTTTCTTGATGTGTGTTTCATATTGATTTGGGAAGCACAATTTTGGAATCATGTGATTATATATTAAAGGCACGAATCACGTTACATTCAACTTTTATATTGTACAAAACATATTGTTAACATTATTTTGAAGAAGCAACTATTAATTTTTTAACGGTCTTGCTAGTTATTTTCTTATGGTTAAATTTACTATGTATGAAATTATTTTTAAGCTAGAACTTATCATTTTCATGAACCTCGTATAAGTCTCAAAACATATATTAAAACAAATGAGTTGCAATAACTTATGTATTGATATATCAAACGGGTATTAGCTAGTTTAAAATTATTATAAAAATATCAAGTTTTTTAAGATCGGGATCCTACATAAGATCGTTTTCGTCTTTGCAAGATCGAGATCGTAAAATTGGATCGGGATCCTAAAATCCTACAATAATGTAATTTTCTAATTATCATTGTAATATTATTCAAATATACAAATTATAATATATCATAAAAACGAAATTATATGAATTTTTCATAAAAATGTTGTCCTAAATTATGAATATAGAATGTTTAAGAAGAATCACATGTTGTTTTTTAAATTATATAAAAACATAAACTATAAATTTGTAGTTTTTAAGTTTGCGGTTCGAGAAAAGTAGGATCGGATCAGAGTAGAACTTAAGATCTTATAGTCAAGATCGGGATCCTATAAGATCTTAAGCTTGTTAAGATCTTACATAGGATCCGGATCATTTTTGCTTTGTAGAATCGTAAAATCGTAAGATCCTAAGATCAATATCGGGATTTTAACAACTATGATAAATATAATAAAATTAACTGTAATTTTAAATAATATGATTAGCAAAATCCAAAAATTAAAATCACAAAAATATAAAAAATAAATAAAATATTTTTATATCTTAAGAGACAAAAAGTAAACATAACCATGTTAAAACTTTTCTAAAAAAAATGGACTTACTCATTTATTTAATTTGGTATTCCAAAGAAACAAGTTAAAACCTTAATTGTTCATATTTGTTTGATTCGAAGATGCTCCTTATATCTATTTATAAATTATAATAAATAGCAATCTATTAGTTTAAAGCAACATAACATTTTCAATACTATGTATATGTTGCTAATTAAATATCCAACATTAGATTTATTATTAAAAAAAAAATGAAATTACTGAAAATTATGATTTGCATAATAAACAACTACATCACGTGATAGCCCGTGTTTTACGAGTCGATTATATTTCTTTAATAATATATGTTTGATGATTATTTTCTTGAAATATCCATCTAGAGTTGAGATCAATATAGAACTCATATTTGCTATAGAACAAATGAACCAATCATAGCCATCCATTTTTTATCTAAATTAATAAAAAATCATTTTCCACCTTTTTTTTAAACCAACATATCTTGCAAACGGTAAATCTTTAAGCTACAAAAAATACACGATCGCGACGAGAATTAAATTATCTTTCTATAGATATGCAATTCTATATACTTTCGATGAACTTTTTTTTTTTTTTAATTTCCGCCCAGAAAAATCATATGTGATTCGTAAAAATCAGATATGATTTGATTTTTACAAATCACATATGATTCTTACGAATCACATGTGATTTTTACAAATCACATGTGATTCGTAAAAATCACATATGATTTGATTTTAACGAATCACATGTGATTTTTACAAATCACATGTGATTTTTCTGGGCGAAAATTTTGAAAAAAAAAATTCGTCGAAAATATATAACAATGCATATCTATAGAAAGATAATTTAATTCTCATCGCGATGGTATAATTTTTTTCGCGTAACGATTAACGGTTTGCGAGATATTTAATTTTTTTTAAAAAAAGGTGAAAATTTATTTTTTTTATTTTGATAAAAAAAAAAATGAATTGCTAGGATTGGTTGATTGGTTCTATGGCAAATATGAGTTCTATATTGATCTTTTGTCTATCGATCATATGTTTCTTTTTGTCACATTGAATATTAGATAACATGGTCAAATATATATATATATATATATATATATATATATATATATATATATATATATATATATATATATATATATGCAAATCATTTTGAAAGGTATCTAACTTGTCACTATAATGAGATGAAGAACCAGAAGACCTCATGATTAATGTGGTTTTGAAGCTTGTGTGTGATGGTGAATTTGTTGATCTAAGTAAGTGTGTGTTAGTTGTGTGTGATGGAAGAATATTGTCATGTTTTGGTTATTACTCTATATATAATGGAGCGTCGAGTTTTGCTACAGTTGTTGTAGCAGTGTTGGGCTCGCTTTTGGGCTGTGGGCTCCCGATTTTCCCCTTTTATATAATGGAGCGTCGAGTTTTGCTACAGTTGTTGTAGCAGTGTTGGGCTCGCTTTTGGGCTGCGGGCTCCCGATTTTCCCCTTTCGTTTGTTCCCTCGCTTCTTTTACCCTTTTTTCGAACGCTAATAATGCGGTACCTACCTCATTTATTTACCCTTTTTCCGAACGCTAATAATGTGGTACCTACCTCATTTATTCTTGCATCTTCTGCCGAAACCCTACTTGACTGCCGGTATTGTTTACTTGAGGATCGGTTATGGTAGCTGCTCTTTAGATGTCTTTTGCTTATGTAGCTGTTTTTTGTGGTAGTTGCTGTTTTTTTGTGGTAGGTTATTTGTTCATCGTTTGCTTATGTACTTGCGGATCGGTTACGGTGTTTTTTTGTGGTGCTTGCGGGCGGATCGGTTATGGTAGCTGGTCTTTTAGATGTCTTTTGCTTATGTAGCTGGTTTTTTTGGTAGTTGCTGTTTTTTTGTGGTACGTTATTTGTTCATCTTTTGGTGTGGCTTATTTGTTCATCTTTTGCTTATGTAGCTACTTCTTTTGGCGTAATCTGCCGATATTTTGTTTCTTTATGGTTTATGATTTAGATCTATATTATGTATCCGTTTTAAGGTCTGATATTGGGATTTTAGATATATAGATGCTCTTTTAGACGTCTTTTGCTTATCTAACTGTTTTTTGTGGTGCTTGTTGTTTTTTGTCGTAGGTTATTTGTTCATCTTTTCCTTATGTAGCTGCCTTTTGTGGTACTTGGTGTTTTGTTTTTTGTGCCTTATTTGTTCGTCTTTTGCTTATGTGCCTGCTTCATCCGTTTTTAGGTCTGATATTGGAATTTTAGATCTATAGCTGTTTTTATGGTTTATGGTTTAGATCTTTAGATGTTTTGTGTGGCTAAAAAAGTTATCTTGAGATTAGTTTGTGTTACTCTTTTATTTGGTTTAGTTTATAATTTCTTTATGTATGTTTATGCAGTTAGTCTTTCATATTGTGATGCGTTTGTTGAGTCACTTGATATGTCACCTATACCTGTTATTAGTGGAAATAGCAGATATGAGTGCCATATCAAGTGGTGTAACCAACGTTTCATATTTTTTGGCGGGATTCAGTTTACTTATTTGCCTTTTTCTTCTGTCTTGGTGGCACAGTTGCCTTGCAAAGGTATTGGTGACACAATTCTTGAATGTCATAGTATAAATACTGACTATGTAACTGGATCCGTTTCGCAACCGTCTTCAACTTAGAGCGGCTATTATATAATCAAGTGGTGGCGTGGCAATTACCGGACGGCATAGTGTAAACAATAGCTAAGCAACCGGTCTTATTTTGCAGCCACTACCTCTTTTCAGCTGTCTCTGTACAGCGCCAGGGATAATTTTCTCAGCTTACATTTTCTGAACGCATGTTGCTTGGCAAGGTAACCAAGATTGTGGTTGCAGCCATGCCGTGTGTTTAGTGTTCCTTGCAAAGGTTTCGCCAATACAGTTCTTAAATATCATGGTCTAAATACTGACTATGTAACTGGATCCGTTTTGCGGCTGCCCTCAATTTAGAGTGGCTACTGTTGCTGCATTTGCCATAACAGTCTCGGCCTCAGTTTCGAGCTGTGGCCTCACGCTTTTTCCCTTTCGTTTGTTTGCTCGCTTCTTTTAGCCTTTTTTCAATGGCTAGCAAATGAGAGAATGCGCTGGAGAATGCGGTAACTACCTCATTTATTCTTGCATTCTCCTATATATAATGGAGCGTAGAGTTTTGTTACAGTTGTTGTAGCAGTGTTGGGCTCGCTTTTGGGTTGTGGGCTCCCGATTTTTCCCTTTCGTTTGTTCCGTCGCTTCTTTTAGCCTTTTTCCAATCACTAACAAATGATAGAATGCACTGGAGATTTATACGTGTCTCTTCCCTGTGGTTCTCTTGGTAGTTGTGCAGATCTTCTTCATGAACTTTCATCAGTTGCTGTAGCGGTTTAACTTTACCGGAGGGCAATACGTTTGTGGTTTGTGTGTTTGCTTCTTATGATCTACATGTTGATGTCTTATTAGCTGCTCTTTTAGATGCATTTTGCTTATGTAGCTGTTTTTTATGGTGCTTCCTGTTTTTTTGTGGTAGGTTATTTGTTCATGTTTTGCTTATGTGCCTGCCTACTTGACCGCCGATATTGTTCACTTGCGAATCTTTTATGGTGGCTGCTCTTTTAGGTGTATTTTGCTTATGTAGCTGTTCTTTGTCGTGCTTGCTGTTTTTTGTGGTCACTTATTTGTTAATCTTTTGCTTATGTGGCTGCTTCTTTTGTCGTAATCTGCCGATATTTTGTTTGTTTATGGTTTATGATTTAGATTTATATTATGGATCCGTTTATCCGTTTTGCGCCTGCCCTCAACTTAGACTCGCTATTGTATAATTAGGTTGTGCCGTGACAACTACCAGACGGGATAGTATAAGCAATAGCTAACCAACTGACCTTATTTTGCAGCCACTACCTCTTTTCAGTTGTCTGTGTACAGTTACTGTGATAGTTTTCTCAGCTTACATTTTTTTAATGCATGTTGCTTGGCAAGGTAACCAGGATTGTGGTTGCACCCATGACATGTCTTTAGTATTGACTCTGTGTGCTTTTCTCGGTATCTGTGCAGATGTTCTTTGTAAACTTTTGACAGTTGCTGTAGAAATGTTGTGATTTTCATATCAAATAATGAGCTCGCATAGATGTTTGCGCAATAGGCTGTGATGAGTCTGTGAGCCTGATTTAAGAAGTGAATCCCTGGCACTTGGCAGGGCAAGCTTTTAGATTTGCAGCCGTGCCAGGTGTATTTACTTCTTGCGATCACTTATTAATATCAATCCAATGATATAAAACTCATAACTTCTTCACAGATCTGAGCTAAAATGTTTAAGTTTGTCGCTTATTGGTTGTGATAGCCTGTCATGAATCTGTCACTCTGGTTAAAGAAGTTAATATGTGGCTCTTGGTAAGTCAATCTTTTAGATTTGCACCCGTGGCAGGTGTATTTACTTCTTGCAATCAGTTATTAATATCAATCCAATGATATCAATTTCTGAATTTCTCTACAGATCCAAGTCAGATAACGTAAAACTAAAGATTGTAAAAAAAATAGACAGAATATCAGTGATGGATGTATGGCAACCAGTCACGGTTACTGCATATATGCAGCTATACCCAATTTCGTATGGTGTGTACATCCATCATTGATACTTTGTTGTTGTTTTTTGTGCTGCACAATTTTTTACACTGAACTGTGTCACTGCATATAATTGCCTCCTTTCAACTACTACTGTATTTACATGGTATTTACACTCACCATTCATACTTTTTAAATCTTTTCGTAGTGATTGTCTTCATATACATAATTTATTTATATTTTTTTATTGTTCAGGTTTGTGTTCTTACATATGCCAATGACCAGAAGTTAAGGACCGGTTAAATTTCACAACCTGTTTTTATATTTACTGTATTCATGTACATAGTTTGATCATCTTTTTCTATTCTTCAGGTTACCTGCTCCATTTACATGGCTGTTCTCTGTGGTTTACATGCTGATATAAACTTTGCTTTGCCCCAGTTTCAATTCCTAATAGAATGCATTATATATATATATATATATATATATATATATATATATATATATATATATATATATATATATATATATATATATATATATATAGTATATATATATATATATATATATATATAACATGTAAAATACATAAATACATACACACTTTTTTTTGGGTGCATATCTTTGTTATTCATTATTCTATTAAAAGGTTTACACCAACACATTATATATATATATATATATATATATATATATATATATATATATATATATATATATATATATATATATATATATATATATATATATATATATATATATATATATACTTTTTACTAGAAGAATTAATAACAAAGATATGTACCAAAAAAAAAGTGTGCATCTATTTAATACATGTTATATATAACAAAACACGGTCGCTGATAATTGACTGCAATTTTGGGAGATCAATGCGAAGCGAAATAGTATAGTCTTAGAAATGATTTGGTGCAGATCACTTCTTTACACTATGCTATTTCGCTTCTCACTGATCTTCTAAAATTCAGCCATATTGTTGACCATGAGTTTTGGTCGGAGGAATGCATATCTCGCACAGAGTAAAAAAAAAGGCCAAAACACACGTAAGGGAAAAAAACGAGCCCACAGCCCAACACTGACTCCAACACTGTACGTCTCCTCCTATGTCTTGCTTCGAACAGTAATTTTCCCTGAATACAAGTTATTGCTTTTTCTGACTTTCTAAAATGCCTTTTTCTCAATGGTTTGCAGCCACGGTGTTTAGGCGATGATGATAATTTTGTACATTCCCATTTTTCCAGCTGTGCGTTCGTTGGCAGGGCAACCACGCTATCGGTTGCAGCCACAACGCACATTTCATGCTGATTACAAACGTACATATCTGAGCCTTACTGACGTCAAAACGTCTAGCTCCTCGCTCAACTGCGGCTCCTGATCTGAGTTATGTTGGATTGATTTATCTAACGGTAACCATTTACTGTCCATCAATCGATTACTAATATCCTTTATTAAGTTAAAAGAAAAATAACAGTTAATATTCATCATGATTTACCATCGTTTTTCGCCCCAGGAATAGTACCAACTACTAATATGTGATCTTTTTCTATTTGCAGATATTAACATTTGAACTTACGCGGCAACCATAGATTATTTTTTTTGCATATTCATAATTGTAGTGGCACAAATGGTTCTGGTCAAAAATATACTTCAATTCGGAAAGAGGGATGAGAAGCGGAAGAGAATGCTGTGACAAGTAATTTGATCCAAATTTCTTCTTCGCAGCATCCTCTTCCGTTTCCCATCTTTCTTTCGGACTTGAACCATATTCTTGACCAGAACCAATTGTGTCACTACACTTCCGCCTATGCAAAAAAAAATTACCTTTTACTGGCACATAACATCAACCTTTTGTATCCACCCTTTACCAGGTAAAGAAAATGTTTCCTCCTATCTCTTGCTTCGAACACTAATTTTTCCTGAATACAAGTTATTGCTTTTTGTGACTTTCTAAAATGCCTTTTTCTGAATGGTTTGCAGCCACGGTGTTTAGGCGATGATGATAACTTTGTGCATTCCCATTTTTCCAGCTGTGCGTTCGTTGGCAGGGCAACCATGCTATCGGTTGCAGCCACAACGTACATTACAAGCTGATTACAAACGTACATATCTGAGCCTTACTGACATCAAAACGTGTGGCCCTTCGCTCAACTGCGACTCCTGATCTGAGGTATATTGGATTGATTTATCTAAAAGTAACCATTTGCTGTCCATCAATCGTAAGTTTATAGTCATTTTACCCAGATTTTTTCATGTATCAATATCTGTAACAGGTCGTTCATTCAACAACACCGCTACGTGCAGCACATGAATACAGCCAGGATCATTAATCTGACCTTCACCTCGAATTCCTTTTGGTATTTTAATAGTCTATCAATATGTCTGGTGCAGACTATTGTTTAAAGACTATTTGAATAACAAAAGGGGTTTGAGGTGGAGATCAGATTTTCCACCTATATGTCTATAAAAAAAAAACTAAACATAAGAAACAAAGACTATTTGGTACCTTTTTTTTTGTTGCTGATACTAACAATTCATGTCATATGTTTACAATTCTTGAAGAAAGCTGGGAAACCGGAGAGGATAGTGTCCCATGTAGTTTGGCACAAATTACTTCTTTGCACTATCCTCTTTTGTTTCCCATCTTTCTTCGATAATTGACCCATACTGCTGATCACCATCTTTTCTCCACCTCCAGTTGTGGATATACGACAGCAAGTTAACTTTCGGATGCACATGACATCAACTTTTAGTATCACTAAAAAAAAAGTAATAGATGCCCTTTGTTTCTTATGGTAAAATTCTTTTTTTTTATTTAATGCCTCGCAATTAAACCGTCTGTTGATAAGGCAAAACAATGTCTGGAACTTAAACATAGTTACTCATTCTAAATTCCCATACAGTTCCTTTTGTTCTTTCAACAACCTAGCAACTCGCTTGGTGCAAGCGGTTGCACAAAGGAAGTTGAAACAACAAATGGAACTGTAAGGGGATTTAGAAAGTTTAACTAACTTTTTGAATAAATAAATGAGGTAGGTACCGCATTATTAGCGGTCGGGAAAAGGCTAAAAGAAGCGATGGAACAAACGAAAGGGAAAAACCGGGAGCCCACAACCCAAAAGCGAGGCCAACACTGCTACAACAACTGTAGCAAAACTCGACGCTCCATTATATATAGGAGAATATTGTCACCCGATTGACTTGATGAGTTCTGAACCATCCCCATATTCCCATGATAATCGCATTCAATTACTGTTCTTCAGGTTCGCATAGCCACTCTCATTATTACATTTATCTATTTACCACACTTTGGGTTGCAGCGACAAAGCGCATTTAATGCTGATTATAACTTATTCTTTTTTCTAACTTTCTAAAAGCCCTTTTTCTCAATGGTTTGCAGCCACATTCTTTAGGCGATTATGATAACTTTGTACATCTCCATTTTCCCAGCTGCATGTTCATTGGCAGGGCAACCACACTTTGAGTTGCAGCCACAACGTGCATTTAATGCTGATTATATATGTACATATCTGAGCCTTACTGAGATCAGAACATATAACCCCTCGCTCAACTACGGCTGCTGATCCAAGGTATGTTGCATTTGTAGCATTTCGTGATGCAATGTATATTTAGTAATTATATGCTTCTATTGTAAAAACTGTCTATTCGTTTCAGCATAGACGATTATTCTAAGATCCTATGGTACAGGCAATTGTGCAAAGAGATTTGAAACGACAAAAGGACTTGTAGAGAGTCTCAAACCAGTTACCTGCATTCCTTTTTTAGTTCTATTCAAGTTACAGGCTCATAAAAAGAAGCTGAATATCAAAAATAGACAGAATATCAATGATGGATGTACTGACACCGAACACAACTGCTGCCAATTTTGCATGGTGTCTGCATCCATCATTGATATTTTGTTAGTATTTTTGTCCTGTCAGAGTATTGACACTCACATTCTCAGTATATTTTATTGCCTACGACCAAAAGATAAGTATTACTTAGATCGCTATCCTAAATTTAAAGTGCAATTGCTGTTCACATGGATAATCTCCTTAAACATTCTAACCATTACTGCTGTGACGATTAACTTATTTTCCTTTTTTTAATACCAGTGAATGATACACAGTTATCTACTCCTGCTACCATTTCTCAAACGGTTACAAATCCTGTATCGAGTGCTAGGCGAGCAGTCAGAACACAAAGAACTGGTATTAACCGCCAACGCACAGGTAGTATTAATTATGTTTTCTTGCTATATGGGACTTTTATCTGTAGGTAACGTTTGTTGCTCTTTTCGCAGTTGAATCTGACCCTGCTCCTACTGCATCTTCTAACTATAATGCACACTTTCAAAGTGCGTCCTCTACTCCTGCTACCATTTCTCAAACGGTTACAAATCCTATATCGAGTGCTAGGCGAGCAGCGAGAACATAATGTGTGTCAGGTGAACAACAACACTGACTACGATGTTGTTTAAAGGTTAAAATTTCTACCCACATAACTGATTATTTGCACAAACATTTGCACCAGCTAAACTTCACGACTAAAGCAACAATAACCGGTATGTGAACGTTTAATTGCAAGAGCCATAGTTGGACAACGCTAATATTGTGCTGATGGAAACCAGTTCACAGGCTGTTCAACTGCAGTTGCACCTTAAAAGTATTGTATCACTGCAATTGAGGTACTTAACCCTTACCATACTCACTGATTTCACTTGTCAGCTTCTGATATGTACATCTGGTACAGCACATATTGATTACATGTTAATATGCAGACTTTTACAAGGCAAAACTGAAGTGTTCTATGTATACTACAACTGATCTAAACGATCTAAAATTTAGTCCTAGACATTGCCACTGGGGCTACGGATGATCTTATGCAACTGTCAACTGTTGGTAAGCAAAGCATTCAATTATGGCAATTGCATTCAGATGCTACAATACCCATTCATGTTATACAGCGCCTGTCAATATTAGCAATTGAAGACTATTTGGTATTGTTTCGTTCTTGATACTAACATTTGATATACTGTCTCTATAATGCTAAGTTTTTTCCTGCATATTTATGCCTGTGACTGCACAAAATGTTCTAATCACGAATATGATGCGATTGTAAAAGATAGATGGCAATTACAAGAGAGTGCTGTGATAAGTGCTTTGGGCCAAACCACTTTTTCGCACCATCCTCTTCTGCTTCTCATGTACCTTTTTTAATCGAACCATGTTGTTGATCAGAAATTTTTGTGAAATTCCATGTACAAGTATGCATAAAGAAACTTACCATCGTAGATACAATACGTCAATTTTTAATATGGACAAATAAACAAAATCAGATATTCTTCATTTGCTAATATTGACAGGCGCTGTAGCAACATCATGAACCAGCCTACAAGTAATGGCATAACTAAGCAGAAATAAGCCAACTATTTTTTTCTTCACTATCAATCCTTCACATGCAATTACTTTTCATAATATGTGATATGTTTTAATGCTCAGGAAATTCATGCGCTACACGGACGGAAAAAAAAATGGAATCTTGATCAAAGCAAGCTATATTTAACAAATCTCAAGATGTAACAATTCATTGATTAACTTTATACATTAAATGTAACTTTGTAAATACCTCTATGTTTTATTAATTTTGTACTACAAAATCGTCGCCTCGCCGCAACGCGGCGGTTCGACGCACTTCTCGTTTTACTTTATTAGTTGTCTTTTGATTTGTAATAAGATTAGACGTTGTAGAGTGTTATCTTTTCTTTTGATGTTCCCGAAGCATGTTTTGGAAATGTCATGGCGCATCATAAAACAACTATGGGTGTGTCCATAGTTAGTTAACTTTGTACAGTTTTTGGTTGTTTAATATATTTGCCAGAGTATCGTCCCTTTTTCCCAAAAAAAAAAGAGAGAGAGTGGGGAAGAATACTTATAAAGCAAAAAATAAAATAAAAGACGACATGTCAATAAAAAAAAAATGGACGTGGCTTTTACTTGTACACCTGGATGCTACCGGTTTGAGTTGTAAAAAACTACCAAAAGAAGAGTCCAAATGAAAGATAGGTACCAATATTTGAAAGAAAAAAAAAAAGATTGATACCTACATCAAGTAATGGTGACAAGTTAGATACCTTTCAAAATAATTTGCCATATATATATATATATATATATATATATATATATATATATATATATATATATATATATATATATATATATATATATATATATATATATATATATATGACAGAACCACCAAAAACATACATGCACGCCTTTTAAAATAAAATAAAAATACATGCAAATCATCAATAATCGTAAGTATCCACATATGCTCTTCAATATCATCATGAACTCATCATCTTTTTTCCACAAAAACATTACACATGGCCGCAATATTGTCATTGCACACCTTATAAGAACATACATGCACACCTTCAAAGAAAATTTTTGTATTTCCAATTTCTTATCAAATTCTTTAGAACAACCATGTTTTTTTAAACATATATGTTGTTTTTAGAACATATGTGCAAAAATACAATTATTGAAGGCGTGCATGTATGTTTTTGGTGGTTCTGTCAGTTCTCGCAGATAAGATGGTTCTCGCAAGAAAGTCTCACTATATATATATATATATATATATATATATATATATATATATATATATATATATATATATATATATATATATATATATATATTAGGTAACACTCACAAATCTCAGGGGCCGCTTGGTTATTAAGAGAGGAATGCAAAGGGAAAGGGAAAGGGAATGCAAAGGAATGGGTGAGGTGGGTAATCATTACCTTACCCCTCAATTTACTCTATAATGGTTGATTACCCACTACGGGGTAATCAATCCCTTAGTACACATGAACCAAGCAACACATTTGTCCTCAGGTGGGCCCATTTCAATATATATCCCATTCCCCACCCCCCAATCCCCTCTACCAAGCATCCCTCACAAATCTCAGTTTGTTTACTTGTCAACTTCGTACAATATCGTCTTTAAAGTTCATTTACGGCCGTTTAGCGTGTGAAGTTTTATTTTGTTAAATAGCTCAGTTAACAACAATATTTTTCTTCTTTTCACATAGTGGCTCAGCATTTCTTGTATGAAACGTTATGTAGAAGGTCTATGCTTGCGTCTATCCCACCCACGACATTGGAGGTATTGTGAACGTCGAAAAATCAATGGAAAAAGATGGAAGTGGACAGATAGGTGACGATCGATCGATCGATTAAGAAAAGCAGGACTTGATACTTAAGTAATGTGACGTGCATGGCACAATTAATATGTGTACGTGGCAACTCTACGGAATACGGATGCCATGCACGTTAGAATTTTCTTTTTAAAAAAATTTACAGATGTCCACTTGTGTGGTTGTGTTCCAAGCACGAATTACATGTGATAATAAAAATCAAGACTTGGTTACAGATAATATATAAGTTCAAAGATTTAAATCGATACATAAAATTATACTAAGACAATCAAAGTTCAATACAATCTTAATCAAAAAGCGACGCGCGCATGCGTGCATACTGCTTATTATTACAACACGTACATATCAAAACAGACTTTTTTTTTTTTTTTGCTTGATTTAGTCTTATTCGATCTCTCAACTTGTAGTGATCACAGATATGAAACGCCAGTGATTCGAGTAGTCAAGTGAATGTACTAACTGACACGGTACATTGTATCAGGAACTTTGAATGTGCGAGCACTTGGGTTATATATTACCAAGTAAATCGCTCCATTGATCGATCACACATATTTCCTCTAATCTGATATCCAGCCTCCTCCAGCTCTTTTCCTTTTTCCGCTTTGTATCCCTTACCATCGTTAGCTCCTCTGTGCATATTTATGCGGCAGTATATATAAAATTTTGTTACTTATTGATTAGTAAGTTAAACCTTTTTCTGGACAGGCCATATAGTATAATTCATTAACATTTTTATTTTATAAAGACGATAAACAAGGACAGTAATCAAATAATAAGTTATTTTGACTTTCTAAACTCAGTAGTCTCTAAACTCATAATTAATATACTTGTATGTTTTTTTTTTTTTTTTTTTTTTTTTTTTTTGAACGGCTAATATACTTGTACGTTTTGATTGAAAGATTGGATGACTTAATTAAGTGTAAGCTAGCTTCTCCCATGTAGAATAACCAACATCCTTGAGTTTTTTTGTACGAGCTTCTCCGTAAGTGTCGTGTGACGCACTAAGAAGCACAATCTTGATCGAACCCTTTACGTACTAGTCTTTTATACAGTTTAAGAGACCCTGGTATTGCTGGCGCTTTTGCTTCCGCCACCCAAGCATTAAAAATGTGGTCCGGTTATTAGGTATTGCGCTAATAACACATAGGTACTATATTAGTCTCTTTGCTAATTTGGCTATAACAAAAGAAATAAGTCATATATATGATTAAAATTTGGCTATAAAATCGATGTCGAAAACCCAAAAGTCTTGAGCATCCTTACTGAGGTTAAGGCCTTTTAGCATACTCATAGACTTTGTTGACATAAATAAATGCCTAAAAACATTATCAATATTTATTCATATCTCTATGTTTTGATGATCACAAAATGTAAACTCATTAAAACATAAACTTATAAATTAAACAAGTACTTAGTTGTAAATATTCACTTCTACAATTAAAATCACTTAAGGTATGAATGAACTAATGCTTAATGCATTATATGATCAAAGGAACATTTTCTTAAAAACTAGATTTTTTATAAAACATCAAAAACATTTTATATATTTTTGAAAAACATTTTTGGCATTAAATAAAAATGTTTAATCTTTTATAAAAATATGAATTCAAAATTTTAACCAAAATCAGTTAAAATGTTCCAGAAAAACCTTCCCCACAAAAGGACAAAATTGGCCAACGTTCAGTAGGGGCGGCCCCCTTAATTTTACTAGGCGGCCCCCTTAATAATTAAGGGGACCGCCCCCTATTTAAGGGGACCGCCCCCGCTCCAGTAGGCTCTAGCTGTCCAGATTTTTCCCTATAAATACAAGCCTTCTCCTGGATTTTTTCTCAACCCTTTTGCACTAAAACTTTCTGTTGTAGATCTCATTTCATATCTTAAATAAACCTTTGATCATGTAATCTTAAGCATTGGTTTCCAAGTGATCCAAGCTTCCACCATCCAAGTGCAAAAGAAGAATACTTCTATCAATCAAGATTAGAAGTATTACAACTTAGTATCATTTTGTTACTTAAGTTGTGTGTTTAACAAAGTTTGTAAATCATTCATTCATTTGTATGTAAGGTGTGAATTGTAGATTAGTGTTGTGTGTAAATAGTGAAGATGTTGTATAAGTAGTTGTGGTATAGAAGTTGTGAGGTCAAAATGTAGAAGTCGTGAAGCCGTGGTGTAGAAGTTGTGAAGCCGTAGCTTAGAAGACATGAAGTCCTTGTGTTGAAGTCATGAAGCCGTAGCATAGAAGCTGTGAAGCGGTCGTGTTAAAGTTGTGAAGTCCTAGTCGTGAAGTCCTAGTGTTGAAGTCGTGAAGCCGTAGCATAGAAGTTGTGTAGCGGTCGTGTTGAAGCTGTGAAGTCCTAGTCGTGAAGTCCTAGTGTTGAAGTCGTGAAGCCGTAGCATAGAGGTTGTGTAGCGGTCATGTTGAAGTCGTGAAGTCTTAAGTCATGAAGACATAGTGTTGAATTCGTGAAGCCGCATCATAGAGGTTGTGTAGCGGTCATGTTGAAGTCGTGAAGAAGTCGTGAAGCCGTTGTGAAGAAGTCGTGAAGAAGTCGTGATTAAGTCGTGTAGAAGTTGTGTTGTGAAGTTGTGAGATTGGTTCTAGCTATGATTAGAACTCGACATTTAGCTTTGTGTCGTTAAACCCGTGTAAGCCAAAGTTGTGTACGGTTTTCTCCGCCATAAGGGAGCTTATTGAAGTTGTGAAGAAAACTCTCGAGCAAGGTGTGCTCGGGGAGTGGAGTAGGGCAAGAAAGGTGTCCTTGTAGCCGAACCACTATAAATCTCTCGTGTCTCGGTTAGATCTTTCCATACCTTATTTATTTCTTTACTTGCATCGTCATTACTTTCATACACATAGGCTTATATAATTGCTAGTATTAATTAGAGGTCGACTTCACATAAAGATCAAATTGAAAATCCATTCAAGAAACCAAAACTTTTACTATCAATTTAAAAGAATACATATATAACTAATAATAAGATTTAAGTTTTATTTTTCATAACAAACTAGAATCTAAAGTTTTTTAAAAGTATAAAACAAAGGTTTTTATAATAAATTAAAAAGACGTAAAACTATTCAACCCCCCTTCTAGTTTTCCACAATTGGTATCAGAGCCAGGTTAATCAAGATCTTTAAAATATACTGTATTTTAAAACTTGAATCGATCTATGGAATTCGAAAAATATCTAGAAGGGGAATCTTTGCTAAAACCACCACTATTTGAAAACTATACTTTTCTTGAATGGAAAAATAAATTTGAAACTTATATGAAATCAATTGATCTAGATCTTTGGCATGTCATTTCGATTGGTGATTTTGAAAATCAAACAAAAATGGATTTTGAAAGTCAAATTGATTATTTGAAAACAAAGAATGAAATAAATAATAAAGCTAAAATAATTATTTATAAAAACATTGCCGAAAGTTGAATATGAAAGAATATTCTTCTGTAAAACGGCAAATGATATTTGGAAAAATTTCTAAAACTTTCATCAAGAAAAATGTCAAGCCAAAGATGAGGATTTTAATCTTGTACATGAATTAGTTATCTTAGAAATTTAATAGATAAACTTTTAGATAAAATAGATACATGTGCTACTAGTTCAAATGTTGTTAATGTAGGTGTTAGCGACGAAGACTACATGAATCAACTCCAAAGTGAACTCAATCCAAAATCATGAAGTGACACAGACGAAGGAGAAGATCATGATCCGTACAAGACATGTTCGGGTCAAGCCACTTCGGTTTAAATAAGATCATCATCTGAGACATTACGAAGAAAAGCTAGGACGTGAGGTAAGTTCTCTATTTAAAATTTCATAAGTAATTACTTCATGCATATAATCTTATTAATGCCTTAGGATATGCTTAGTCCGATAGGTTGCTTTGCCTTTACACTTTAGTTATATTCGTTTTGTGGCTTAATAAACTAGAAACCCTTTAGTTAGCCCCCCTAAGTGTTAGTGAACCAAGCAATCTTCATATTTGGTACTCTTCGATAAGTAAATTTAGGAACTTAATTTCTTCTAAAAAGAGAATGACTACTGGAGAATCTATTGACTAGAAACTCAATTTGACCTAACGGTTGAATTGCTTCTATGTGAGAAGTTGGGTGTGTGTAACCCATAAAAACGGTCGTGTTTAGCCTGAATTAAGCACCACTAGTAATAGTCTCATACTCATTCTCCAACTTGAATACATTATTCTTCCTAAATATACCTAACGATAGTTTACTGTTATGAACTTTGCTTTTCACTAGAGCTTTTCATTCCTAGATTTATGTCATCTTGCGTATATAAAATTTCTAAATGTTTACTTGCTCCTATGTGATTTGACTGCATGCCTTCGTAATTATTTGTTTAGTTGTTGAATGCATTGTCATTATAATAGCTTTTGTTTTTCTCTAACTACTCTGACATGATGTATTTTTGTATTTAGTCATAATACATGCTTAAATGCCATAGGATATGTAGAAAGAGGTAGCATGTGACAATAGACTTAACCAATGCCCTTGAGCATGAGATCTTTTACAAACCACTATTTTTAAACCTATAATTAATGAGACTTATTTTTAAATTTGCAAAAACTTCACATTTTGGAAAAATGATTTTTCAAAAGACTATGACACATTTCTATTAAACATGTTTCACCATCCTACTTTCTTCCAAACTTGTGTCTATAATTACGTGTTTATCAAAAACCAAAGATTGGAAAAATATGTTTTCTTTCCTCATAAAAACATTTTGAAATAAAGCCAAAACTATTTCAGTAATATATTTTTCACATCCACATAAAACCTACTTTCAAGCATTGTTGAATAATGCCAAAAACATTTCTTTAAATCATGCTTGGTGATCTCATATATGTCATATATACTTGTGTATATGACACTTTTAAGTGAACTAAATCAAAAATGAAAAATCATGGTTTACTTATTAAAGATCTCACTTGGTACAAGTCTAGAAGTCCATGCTATCACAACTCCCCATTCCCTTGTACATAGATAATCATTAGGATTAATTAACTAGCCTTTTAATCTTCCTAAGTATAATACTATGAATTACATGGTGCTATGTATTATCTACTTGTCTAATATATGTATATACATGTTATATGCTTAATGAGTAGTTTGCATGTTAGATAAAGTTGCTTAAATAATTATGCTTAGCATATATGAGTTATTAAATCCTAAATTTCCTTGAAAGAAGTTGGACTTGCTTGAAACTAAACCCAAAAACACAACCTTTTCTACAAATTTATGCCAAAAACCCATTTCCAGTAATCTGGAAGTCAGCAGATGGGCGGCCCCCTTAAATACTCAGGCGGCCCCCTTAAAATTAAGGGGACCGGCCCCTATTTAAGGGGACCGGCCATCTGGAGTGATGGATTACTATTTTCCTTTTCAATTTCCAACCCATTTTATCCTATACTTCCCAAAATTCACAAACACATATTGTCACAAACCACTCTCCAAAATTTACCTTTCACAATCACATCATCACTACACCATAAACGCCCATTTGGAGGAGGAAGCTTGACATTTGCCATAACCCAACAAATGATGTTGTTCAAACTCAACCAACACCTAAACCTCATCCTAATGAACCCTTTCACACACATAACCAATCATCCATATGTCCACCTTCATTCACTCATAATTACCCAAGTTCACAAATGTCTCCACCACCAAAAGTGTCACCACCACTTCCACCAAATAACAACCACTCTCCATCATCATCACCTTCCACTCAACACTTGAAGTTCATTGAAGAACTCAAGGAAGCCCATGAGCTTAATGCTCTCCTTGCTTTGCACCTTGCTCAAAGCAACTTAAACCCATCACCATCCATATCACCATCATTACCATCATCACTACATCACTTGAGTCAAACTGAGAAACATGTCAACAATTGTCCTTGTTGCATCTTTCTCCAAAATAAAACCATCATTACCATCATCACCATCCATATCACCATCATTTACCATCATCACCATATCACTTGAGTCAAACTGAGAAACATGTCAACAATTGTCCTTGTTGCATCTTTCTCCAAAATCAAACCATCACTACCATCATCACCATCCATCTCACCATCATTACCATCATCACCACATCACTCGAGTCAAATTGAGAAACATGTCAACAATAGTCCTTGTTGCATCTTTCTCCAAAATCAAACCATCACCTTAAATGAGCGTCTCACTTGGATTGAGTATCTTCTCACTAGATCTAATCCAACACCACCACTTGAACAACATCAAAACCCTCATTCAACATGGTCAAGTCCAAGCTCTCCACCTCCAATTCCTCCATCAACACTCTCTCCAACATCCATACACCCAAACTTACAACCCCATTAATCCAATTTTTTTTACCCCCTCTTTACCATCATCCATCCAAAATAATCCAAGTTTTCATGTCTCAAGCAAGTCCAATGGATCTCTTAGTCAATTTAAAATTTTCTACTTATTGCATGCTATAAGCATAATATGTGTTGTATCAATAATTATGTTTTTAACATAATTATTTTCAACTAATGAATGCTTTATTTCTTGTCTTTAATATATGATTGTTATGCTTATTGCTTGTATACTTGATATCATGATATATATACATGCTTGATGATTAATAACATGCTTATTCCATAATATGTTTTAAATGTATGCATGCGTAATTAACATGTTTACGTCACTATTTAATCATTCTTGATGTACATGATTCAAATGGAGCTTGCTGCAAAAACACCCTAAAAATGACCCTTTTCTGGAAATTTTTCAAATTTGGTCGCCTGGGAAAACACCAGATGGGCGGCCCCCTTAATTCCCTAGGCGGTTCCCTAAATTTTAAGGGGGCCGGCCTACAATTAAGGGGACCGGCCATCTGGGCAGTAAAATTTACTGTTTTCTTTTGCATCTTGCGACCCCTTTTATCTAGCCCAAACCTTACCTAAATCAACCATCACCTCCATCATACACCCATTTTCATTCACCATGCTATCACCAAAATCATCTCTAAGACACCAAAACTCCATCACCACCACCTCAATGTTAATCCCCAAGTGCACCAAATACACCATCAAAAACACCTTCACTCATGACACAACATCTTCATCCATATCTTCCACTTCATCCATCAATAACTACATCAACTCACACCTTTCATCACCACCATCAAGAGCATCAACTCCACCTCCTACTCAAGAACCTCCATTCACCCAACTTGTCATTTCCATATCACCAATAACACCTCTTGATTCTCATTTCTCATCATCACCAATACCACCACATCCACAACCGAACCATCATCTTCGGTCTTAGAGATGAGATACACTACATGTTTTCATCCCTTGAGCACATGCTTAACAACCAACCTCCACCACAACCTCCATCATTTTCACCCACTACACTACCACCACCTTCATTCTCACCAAATTAAGCATATGCAATGCTTAATCAAAAATAATTTTTCAAACCATTTTGTGTGCAAGCCCCATGGAAGATCATGTACTCCTAGAATGATTATGTAGATTGCATTACTTACTAGCTAATGTAGGATTGAATATAATCTTGGATGGTTGTGTATTTATACACAACATTTTTAATGAATGTCTTTATATGCATGCTTATTTTTGCTATATATATGCTTGTGCTTCTAATATTTTTTCTTGCAAGTATTTCATATATCGATTCCTTGGTGCCCTCAAACGAGGGGAGCACACATCAAGGGGGAGTTCTCGTCCCGACAAATTTTGTCTCAAAAACTTGTCGGCATAACCTTTTTGATTCTACAAAAAGGGGGAGAAGTGAATATAAACTCACTAAATACTTGTCCAAAAATAACTTTTTGGATTTAATGAGTTTAGGTTTTGTAATCATCAAAAAGGGGGAGATTGTTGACATAAATAAATGCCTAAAAACATTATCAATATTTATTCATATCTCTATGTTTTGATGATCACAAAATGTAAACTCATTAAAACATAAACTTATAAATTAAACAAGTACTTAGTTGTAAATATTCACTTCTACAACTAAAATCACTTAAGGTATGAATGAACTAATGCTTAATGCATTATATGATCAAAGGAACATTTTCTTAAAAACTAGATTTTTTATAAAACATCAAAAACATTTTATATATTTTTGAAAAACATTTTTGGCATTAAATAAAAATGTTTAATCTTTTATAAAAATATGAATTCAAAATTTTAACCAAAATCAGTTAAAATGTTCCAGAAAAACCTTCCCCACAAAAGGACAAAATTGGCCAACGTTCAGTAGGGGCGGCCCCCTTAATTTTACTAGGCGGCCCCCTTAATAATTAAGGGGACCGCCCCTATTTAAGGGGACCGCCCCCGCTCCAGTAGGCTCCAGCTGTTCAGATTTTTCCCTATAAATACAAGCCTTCTCCTGGATTTTTTCTCAACCCTTTTGCACTAAAACTTTCTGTTGTAGATCTCATTTCATATCTTAAATAAACCTTTGATCATGTAATCTTAAGCATTGGTTTCCAAGTGATCCAAGCTTCCACCATCCAAGTGCAAAAGAAGAATACTTCTATCAATCAAGATTAGAAGTATTACAACTTAGTATCATTTTGTTACTTAAGTTGTGTGTTTAACAAAGTTTGTAAATCATTCATTCATTTGTATGTAAGGTGTGAATTGTAGATTAGTGTTGTGTGTAAGTAGTGAAGATGTTGTATAAGTAGTTGTGGTATAGAAGTTGTGAGGTCAAAATGTAGAAGTCGTGAAGCCGTGGTGTAGAAGTTGTGAAGCCGTAGCTTAGAAGACATGAAGTCCTTGTGTTGAAGTCATGAAGCCGTAGCATAGAAGCTGTGAAGCGGTCGTGTTAAAGTTGTGAAGTCCTAGTCGTGAAGTCCTAGTGTTGAAGTCGTGAAGCCGTAGCATAGAAGTTGTGTAGCGGTCGTGTTGAAGCCGTGAAGTCCTAGTCGTGAAGTCCTAGTGTTGAAGTCGTGAAGCCGTAGCATAGAGGTTGTGTAGCGGTCATGTTGAAGTCGTGAAGTCTTAGTCATGAAGACATAGTGTTGAAGTCGTGAAGCCGCATCATAGAGGTTGTGTAGCGGTCGTGTTGAAGTCGTGAAGAAGTCGTGAAGAAGTTGTGTTGTGAAGTTGTGAGATTGGTTCTAGCTACGATTAGAACTCGACATTTAGCTTTGTGTCGTTAAACCCGTGTAAGCCAAAGTTGTGTACGGTTTTCTCCGCCATAAGGGAGCTTATTGAAGTTGTGAAGAAAACTCTCGAGCAAGGTGTGCTCGGGGAGTGGAGTAGGGCAAGGAAGGTGTCCTTGTAGCCGAACCACTATAAATCTCTCGTGTCTCGGTTAGATCTTTCCATACCTTATTTATTTCTTTACTTGCATCGTCATTACTTTCATACACATAGGCTTATATAATTGCTAGTATTAATTAGAGGTCGACTTCACATAAAGATCAAATTGAAAATCCATTCAAGAAACCAAAACTTTTACTATCAATTTAAAAGAATACATATATAACTAATAATAAGATTTAAGTTTTATTTTTCATAACAAACTAGAATCTAAAGTTTTTTAAAAGTATAAAACAAAGGTTTTTATAATAAATTAAAAAGACGTAAAACTATTCAACCCCCCTTCTAGTTTTCCACAGACTTCTTCTGCCACAAGATCACAATCCTTACGTTATTGTTCTCCGAGCATATAATGCCCGACATAGTCTTCACACGTTTAAGGAACCGTGGCCCAGTCCCGGATGTTGTTGGTTTCGACAGCTAGGCGCAAACTCGAGCAGTTGAGGTCAGGATGCTTTTCACCGGCTGAGCCGCGTGCGGTGTGTGGCATTAGCAACTTAGCAAGTGAATTTCATTGCTTGGAAATGCGACCGCTTTAAGGAAAAGGATATATATCGTTAAACTCGTGTTTTGTATTTTGTGTTATGAAATGGCAGTAGGTAGCTTGAGAGAGCATCAACTCAAATTACCAAGGGCAGTCAGTGAGGGTGCGTTATAAGCTAAAGCACCAGTTTATGGCGCGAACTACCATATCGGTGGTCACGTTGTAAGGCTCGACGTCACCCTCACCAGCCAAGCTGTAGAAAAAAAATTCTATAACCAGGATTGGTTTTCAAAAGTGTTCTAAAACTAGGATAACTTTCTTTCTTTATTTTAAAACTAGGATGCTCTTCCTTTTTCATTCTAATTCTAGGATTTTGTTATTATTTTCAATATATACTGAACCAGTACATGCATGTATAATTTTATACACAGTTTAGCTTTCTAAGTTAAAAATAAGTACTGCCGATGGTCAATGACATAATTCAAGAATAATGTTATGTTTACACTTACTGTATTGACATATCTTAATATTGATATGTAACACATAAACAAAGTTAGTAAACATATTACTCACACTACAACATTTACCCTATTCCCCATCGACATTTCGGCTCTTTCCCAAGCGACATATCGCTGGGGATTCCTTTCCCCAGTGATTTGTCGCTGGGGAATCTTCGCTGGGGAAGCCTCGACAGGGATTGTATCCCCAGCGATAATCCCCGGCGACGATGTGGGTCCCACTCATTTTTCAGTCTAACAAGTAGTGCCACGGTGGCATTCGTATCCCCAGCGACATGTCGCTGGGGAATATTCGGGTTAAGCTAAAGTAATTAGCACTAAACGTTGACAAGTCAACGAAAAAACACAGTTTCCCCAGCGACTTGTCGCTGGGGAAACTATGTTTGTCATTGACAAGTCAACGAATAAGCATAGTATCCCCGGCGACAAGTCGCTGGGGAAACTGTGTTTTTTCGTTGACTTGTCAACGTTTAGCGGTAGTATCCCCGGCGAAAAGTCGCTAGGGAAAATCTGCAATTTTTTTTTGTGCAGCCTGCACAGCAGGCAATTCCCAGATTTTTCCCGGAAAAAATCTACCAAATATCAAACCTGTACCAAAACCTGTATAGACTCACCACAACTTGTACCAAAACACAAATACTATATAACGGATCAACGCAATACAAATACATCACAACTTTTACCAAAACCGAAAGATAATAAAGCTAAATCGTCCAAAATCCGAATAAGTCTACAAAACGTTGCTTCCTAGTCATAAACATGGCTTACAAGTATATATTCAACATGATAGATAGGGAAACAAGTGTTTAAATGTCGCCAAGATGAACCTAAAGTACCAATGTAGCATACTAATAATATATAACACAACTACCTCTCGTCGTCGTCGTCGTCATTCTGATCCTCGCCATCCTCATGATCCTCGCCATCCTCATGATCGCCACTCTCCTCGTCATCACCACACCCGCCACTCCCGCTAGCACCACCCGACTCAAACTCCTTAAACATATCCGAGTATTTGTCGTCGCTTCTGAAAATACTCATCATAAAGTTTACCTTTCTCTGCATGCTCTTGAACGACTTGTCGGGGGCGGGCATACTTGGCCTGGATGTGGCCCGTGATGACACTACCCGACCCACACCAGGAATGTGCCCACGAAGCTTACCCCCTCTTGCCAACGCATTGATCTCATCCTCCGTGTACTCACCCGTAGCCTCAAGCCTTTTCATCTCCTCCTATGTAGTGACAAAAACACAAGATAGTAAATATATTAGTCGGGTTGCTACATTATTTCTCGATAATTCATTAAAGTGTTTTTTGAAACAAAACTTACATATATGCGGCGGTCCTCATCGTTAGGGAATACCCCGTCAACAGTATGTGTTCGCCAGAAGGTGTCAATGAGTGAAGGGTACTCCTTCGTGTCTGAGGCCTGCCTCTGTACATACACACGCATATAAGATAAAACTAATTAAAAACGACAAATCACAACACACCAAAGCGTATAATCAGATATATATGTATATATGCATGTAAAATAATTATAATGTTTATTACCATCTCATCTCGAAGGCGAGCCAGCGACCGGGATCCCTGTCGAGATATGACCAGGCTCTTTTGCCGGTTTAGCCGATTTTGAGCGGCTCGAGCAAGGTTCTTGGGATTATTCCAAAACTGAATGTACTTATCCCACTCAGCCGCTGTAATCTCCTCGGGACGTGCCCGCCTGATCGCCTCCACATCGTAAGTCCCGGTGGTGGGGTCTGCCTTCCAATGCTTGGCCTTGAAAGAAGCCTTGTTGGTATTGTAGGCTTTTTGCAAATGATTATTAATGCCTTCGTAGATCTCTGTCCACCGGGAGGATTCCATGTGCGGCCGCAGGTTAAACATGGTCTGCAATCATATACAACAAAACGAAAACAGAGTTAGAGATATAATTTATATATTTATTTAAATTTGTTTATTTATTTATATGATATAAATAAATAAAAGAATTTAGATAAATATACACAATTGAATAAATGAACACGATAATGAAATAAACATAAAAGGATAACTGACCCCGATATCTGAAATGATTGCCGCCTTCCGCTCCTTCGGGACCTTCTCCCAAGAAGGGTAGTACAACGGCACACTCCTAACGACCTCCCCGATGTAGTTTCCCCAGTGAGCCGCATGGTTACCGAGAGGGTTTAGGGTTTGTTTGTCACCCACATCAAACTGGATCGAGACGGGGCCATCCGCATCCACGATTTCCTTTAGCAAAAGGTTTCGGGTCTTGTCGCGGGTATTCAGCCTGCCCGCTCCCCTGCCGCCCAAATTGGGCTTTCGTTTACCTTTGCCTGCAAAATCAAGTTAGTGATAAAGTCATAAAAATTCAAGGCAAGCAAGTTCAATATATGTATCAAATTTATGCTTGTATTACAATAATCCAGAAATTCTTACCTCGATTAATGAAGCAACCCCCGCAACCGGTGGGTACGCGGTCTGGAGGGGGACGATCCTCACCGCCACCGTCACCGCCGTGGGACCGTGCAACATCTGCTGACGACATCTGTACAAGTACAATTAGCATAACATATAGAAATTCATGAACAAAATAATATAAGCATGCACACATCCAAATACATACACATCCAAATAAATATACACATTTAAACAATCCACAACAATTTCATTCATTCATTCAAATATATAAGTGTATTTTGCAAGTTACAACTCAAGATCAATCTTCTTCTTCACTAGAATAAACTTTCTCAACACCATCATCATCAACATTGATGAGGTCTTCAACATCAGAATCTGCTAAATCATGAGGAAGGGCGTCTTCATCATCAATAATATCATCGTCTTCGTCAGGAACATCAATGATATCTGGCGGTGCGTCAACCACCGTTGATTGACCATCTATATGCAAGGTCGCATTATCCAAGTCATTCAAACTAGTAGAAATTGGGAGATCAGATGAGTTGTCGAAATGTATAATATCAGGATCGTCCTCTACCACGATGACACCCCCGTCGGAAAACTTTTTATGATTAACATGTTCGACGACCTTCCGGTGGGGTTTGGTCGTATCTTCAAGGTAGAAGACTTGTTTGACTTGTGTTACGAGAATGTATTGGTCATCTTTAAATGCCTCACGACTGCAGTCGACGATTTGTGTCATGTTGTTTCTAAAGACAAGTTTTTTGACTTTATGTCCTTTGTTGCTAGTGTCGAACCACTTAACTCGGAACAACGCAACTTTGAACAACAAATACTTAAACTCGAGGATTTCTTGAAGCTGAACATAATACATTTCTCCGTCAGGGCCAGGCGAACAAATGCCGCTGTTTTGAGTTGTGCGACGTTCATCGCGGCTGTGCACGACATACCTCACACCGTTGACTACGCAAGAGTTTACTGAGATTGGAGTCCATGATGGTCCATTAGCCAAAGCGAATAACTCGCTGGTTTCGCTAACCTCTGGGTCTTGGTCATTGTCTACGTGACGTTGACGGATCTATGAAGAAGATAGGATTAGATAGAGAACACAAAATATGATATTGTTATTTTTACAGTTAAGTACACAAAATAAGTCTTAAGTTTACCTGCGACCCAAACCAGTCGGGGAATTCTTCTTGCATGTCTTTGTTAGGAAATAAACTGAAAAACGTTCATGGTATTAGAATAAGTCGTCGAAATGGTAAGTTAAGAAAAAGAAGTTTGAAAATAAAAAAACGCGTACCTCTTGAACTGGGACCGGTACGTGTCGATCTCAGGACTGTTCTGAAGTACATACCATTTCACTTTTTTCAACTTTTGGGCATCAAACCAAATAAATGACCGTAAACCAATCGGTTTACATACCGATCGAAACACCTGAAACCGACATGTTGGGGGAGGGGGGTCCACATTACGGTCGAGACGATTAAATTTCGTGGTAACATCCCGAAAATAATGAGAACTGAAAGTCAATGCTTCTTCAGCAACATAACCCTCCGCAATCGAACCTTCCGGCTTAGCTTTATTTCGAACATAACCTTTTAGCTTCTTCATGTATCTTTCAAATGGATACATCCACCGGGGGCGAATAGGCCCGCCTTCAAGAGCCTCTATAGGTAAATGGATAACCAAGTGAACCATAATGTCAAAGAGAGCAGGAGGGTATATGAGCTCAAGCTCGCATAAAATATCGACCACCGTTATCTGAGCTTTCAACATGTCATCCTCCATCAAAGTTGCAGAGCAGATTTGCTTAAAGAAGGAACATAGCTCGATTATTGGTTTTGCAATCTTATCGGGCAAGTAATTTTGAAGTCCGTAAGGAAGTAAACGTTGCATCATTATATGACAGTCATGAGACTTCAGGCCCTTTATATTGGTATCATTATCGGTCACTTTGTGCTTGAAGCATGATCCGAACCCATCTGGTAGTTTAACTCCTTTGATGTACTGACAAAACTTTTTTTGGTTCTCTGGTGTGAAAGAATACGCAGCCTGAGGCTTCAAGCACTTCCCCTTTTTGGTTTGGCCGAGCCACAAGCCACTTCGAATGCCCAACATTTGCAAGTCTTGTCTTGCCTTGGCGGTGTCTTTAGATTTATCATTCATTAACAAAGTGTTCAAGATGGCCTCCAACACATTTTTTTCGATATGCATGATGTCTAAATTGTGTCTTAGTGAAAGAAAAGACCAATACTCAAGCTCGTAAAAAATAGACCGTTTAGTCCAGTTAAGCTCGACATGAACATTGCGTTTTATCTTCACACCCCCATAACTCGGATGTTTACCCTTCACACGCGTTGGCAATCTATCAAGTTGAGCCAGGATTACATCCCGGCCAAATTCTTCAGGAGGATTTGTGTTATCGGTTTGGCCATTGAATTCAAGTGAACGCCTCCATTTATGGGGCTTCTTTAAGAATCTTCTGTGGCCAACATAAGCTGTTTTGCCTAACACACGAACAGATGGAGTGTCTTTATTACATGTAGGGCATGCCTTGTAACCTTGCCCACTCCACCCAGACAAACTACTTCGAGCAGGAAAATCATTGATGGTCCATAAAACCATCGCTCTCATATTGAACTTCTGGCCTGAAGCAACGTCTATAGTCTCGACACCTTTCCGGTCCCATAAATCCTTCAGGTCCTCAATCAAAGGCCTCAAGTAAACATCAATGTCCTTACCCGGGGATTTAGGGCCAGGAATTAACAACGTCAGCATAAAAGAACTCTCTTTCATACATAACCACGGAGGCAGATTGTATGTTGTCAATATCACCGGCCACATGCTGTAGGCCTGACTAAGGTTGCCAAACGGATTGAAACCATCAGCAGCCAACCCTAGTCGAACATTTCTTGGTTCTTTTGCAAAATCTGGATACTTGGTGTCAAATTTCTTCCATGCTCCACCATCAACCGGGTGTTGCATCTTACCGGGCTCCGTACACTTTCCAGTAGCATGCCAAATCATATCCTTTGCAGTGTGACTAGACTTGTACAAACGTTGTAGTCTAGGAATGATCGGAAAGTAACGCAACACCTTCTTAGGAACTTTCTTCCCCGGCGTGTTACTGTCTTTCCATCTACTCATATTACACACCGGACAAAAATCCAAATCTTTGTTATTGTCTCCCCGAAATAAGCAGCAATCGTGTTCACAAGCATGTATCGACTCGTACCCTAACCCAATCGTTTTAAATGTCTTCTTTATTGCATAGTATGATGGTGGGAGCTTGAATCCTTTACTCATGGGAAATACATTTTGTAAAAACTCTAACATTTCATTGAATATAGAATCAGTCAATCTACCTTTAGCCTTAAAATAGGTAAACTTTGCCATAAAGTCTAATCGAGTCACATAGTCACAACCGGGGTACAGCTCCTCGTTGGCACTGGCATATAACTCTTCAAACTCGTTACGTGTAGCTTGAGTCGGTTCGTTACTAGTCTCACCAATATCTCCTTGAGTTGGTTCATTGTGTTCATTATTCGGAGGAATATAGCTAAGATCATTAATTAACGCTGTCATGTCACTCATCAGAGGTTGTCTTGTGTTATCTATTACTGGCGGTGGCATAGGTGGAGCTGGTTCACCGTGTTCCACCCATATTTTATAACGTGGGTCCCACCCTTTTCTCATAACGTGGTCTGAAAGGTGTTTGATGTGTACCCATAATATATTTCGACAAGACTTGCATGGATATTTTATTTTCCCGGCACTATTCATTAACGGCTTGCAATGATCGACGAATTTATCAAGACCGATAAAAAATAATGGTTCATGATGCTGTAAAAGTGTCCAAGTCTTATCTTCGAATACCATAACTGCGTTTTAACGATACATTTAGTTATTATATGCAACTTAATTAAACACATTCAAACGAGGAATACCAGATGGTTTGTTCACCTAGTGCAACTATGGAAGGCGATCCTAACCCACTCTTTGAATGATTCGTCTCATATATGAATGCGTATAACCAATTTTCTATTTGAGAAAATTTCGGCAGCATTTCCCTCAACTCCCCAAATATGTGTTTAAAGACATATTCGTAGGAGTAAAGGAGAAACACTGTCGAAATCATCTCAAATAGTAAACCAATTATACGCATTCATATCCTAAATGAGACAAAACATTCAAAAAGAAGTCCCAAACGGGGGACTTTCTGAAATTAATTTCTAATAAATTAATTTCGGACGGGTTTTCTATAGGATGATTAATTTCAGACGGGGATTTTCCAAAATTAATCACTAAAATCCTAAAACATTCCTAAAGGGTTCAAACGGTGGCGACATGTCGCCGGGGAAAAGTGCACAATAATTTATCATTAACAACTTATTATAATTATAAACGAAAAAAAAATTATAACATACCTTGGCTGTGGATTCGGCTCGGCTGTGGTGGTGGTGATGGAGGTGCTCGTTGTCGGCTCGGCTGTGGATTCGGCTAGTTGTCGCCGGTGGTGGTGGGTAAGGTTGAAGTGGTGGATGTGGTGGTGGTGGTGGTGATGGAGGTGCTCGAATTGTTGTCGGCTCGGCTAGCGATTCGGCTAGTTGTCGCCGGTGGTGGTGGGTAAGGTTGAAGTGGTGGATGTGGTGGTGGTGGTGGTGATGGAGGTGCTCGAATTGTTGGTGATGGTTGATTTTATGGTGCTCGAATTATTGCAAAAATCGCCAAGGAATCCGATCTTTTTTTTTTTCCGTCTTCTGCAGTGATAGATAAACAAGATCTACTTTTATCATTAAATAAGAATCCCCGGCGACATGTCGCCGGGGAATACTACTTTTTTTGTCGTTTAGCGAAAATGGCGCGTTAATGAAATTTTTGGCTGGAAAGTATCCCCAGCGACCTGTCGCCGGGGAAACATAAAATATAAAACTTAATTTTATTTTATAGTATTTATTTATCATAAAAATTATTTTTTTTTTTATTTTTTTTTTCAAATAGTTTATGAATGTGCAACTTAATTTTATTTTATAGTATTTATTTATCATATAAATTATTTATTTTTTTCCAAATGGTTTATGAATGTCCAACCCTAAGAATAGAGAGAACAGGCGACGAGATTTTTCCCGTGGACACAATGTCGACGGCAATGTGAAGAAAACGACAAAAAACAGGCTTGACCGAGCCCGGCAGTGTTGAATTTTCGTTTGGTTGTCGAGTTGTTTCGTTTGGTTGTCGAGTTGTTTCGTTTGAGTTCGTTCGTTTAACATCTCGTACGTGTATAACCATAGACGTTCAACGGATGAGTCGATATGTTAGGGTTACACATTAGACGTTCAACGGATGAGTCGATATGTTAGGGTTACACATTAGACGTTCAACGGATGAGTCGATATGTTATGGTTACACATTAGACGTTCAACGGATGAGTCGATATGTTATGGTTACACATTAGACGTTCAACGGTTAGTCGATATGTTATGGTTACACATTAGACGTTCAACGGATGAGTCGATATGTTAGGGTTACACATTAGACGTTCAACGGATGAGTCGATATGTTATGGTTACACATTAGACGTTCAACGGATGAGTCGATATGTTATGGTTACACATTAGACGTTCAACGGATGAGTCGATATGTTATGGTTACACATTAGACGTTCAACGGTTAGTCGATATGTTAGGGTTACACATTAGACGTTCAACGGATGAGTCGATATGTTATGGTTACACATTAGACGTTCAACGGTTAGTCGATATGTTATGGTTACACATTAGACGTTCAACGGATGAGTCGATATGTTATGGTTACACATTAGACGTTCAACGGTTAGTCGATATGTTATGGTTACACATTAGACGTTCAACGGATGAGTCGATATGTTAGGGTCACACATTAGACGTTCAACGGATGAGTCGATATGTTATGGTTACACATTAGGGTTACACATTAGACGTTCAACGGATGAGTCGATATGTTATGGTTACACATTAGACGTTCAACGGATGAGTCGATATATTATGGTTACACATTAGACGTTCAACGGTTAGTCGATATATTATGGTTACACATTAGACGTTCAACGGATGAGTCGATATGTTAGGGTTACACATTAGACGTTCAACGGATGAGTCGATATGTTATGGTTACACATTAGGGTTACACATTAGACGTTCAACGGATGAGTCGATATGTTAGGGTTACACATTAGACGTTCAACGGATGAGTCGATATGTTATGGTTACACATTAGGGTTACACATTAGACGTTCAACGGATGAGTCGATATGTTAGGGTTACACATTAGACGTTCAACGGATGAGTCGATATGTTAGGGTTACACATTAGACGTTCAACGGATGAGTCGATATGTTATGGTTACACATTAGACGTTCAACGGATGAGTCGATATGTTAGGGTTACACATTAGACGTTCAACAGTTAGTCGATATGTTATGGTTACACATTAGGGTTACACATTAGACGTTCAACGGATGAGTCGATATGTTAGGGTTACACATTAGACGTTCAACGGATGAGTCGATATGTTAGGGTTACACATTAGACGTTCAACGGATGAGTCGATATGTTATGGTTACACATTAGACGTTCAACGGATGAGTCGATATGTTAGGGTTACACATTAGACGTTCAACGGTTAGTCGATATGTTATGGTTACACATTAGACGTTCAACGGATGAGTCAATATGTTATGGTTACACATTAGACGTTCAACGGTTAGTCGATATGTTATGGTTACACATTAGACGTTCAACGTATGATTCGATATGTTAGGGTTACACATTAGGGTTACACATTAGACGTTCAACGGATGAGTCGATATGTTAGGGTTACACATTAGACGTTCAACGGATGAGTCGATATGTTATGGTTACACATTAGACGTTCAACGGATGAGTCGATATGTTAGGGTTACACATTAGACGTTCAACGGTTAGTCGATATGTTATGGTTACACATTAGACGTTCAACGGATGAGTCGATATGTTAGGGTTACACATTAGACGTTCAACGGATGAGTCGATATGTTATGGTTACACATTAGACGTTCAACGGTTAGTCGATATGTTAGGGTTACACATTAGACGTTCAACGGATGAGTCGATATGTTATGGTTACACATTAGACGTTCAACGGATGAGTCGATATGTTATGGTTACACATTAGACGTTTAACGGATTAGTCGATATGTTATGGTTACACATTAGGGTTACACATTAGACGTTCAACGGATGAGTCGATATGTTATGGTTACACATTAGACGTTCAACGGTTAGTCGATATGTTATGGTTACACATTAGACGTTCAACGTATGAGTCGATATGTTAGGGTTACACATTAGGGTTACACATTAGACGTTCAACGGATGAGTCGATATGTTAGGGTTACACATTAGACGTTCAACGGATGAGTCGATATGTTATGGTTACACATTAGACGTTCAACGGATGAGTCGATATGTTATGGTTACACATTAGACGTTCAACGAATGAGCCGAGATGGTAAGGTTCTACACGAGATGTTATATCACACCATCTGTCAACAAAACATTTCCCACCAAAAATCTCCCACCAAAAATTTCCCCCCAAAAATTTCCCTCCAAAAATTTCCCACCAAGATCTGCTCTTATATACTAACATCTTATCCACACAACTTCACAGCCTCTTATACTCAAAACCACTTAACCTCACAACCACAAACACACACTGTTATCATGGTGAAGATGGCGGAATTTGAAGCTTTTGCTTGTCCTTGTAAACGAGGAGACGTAATTCTGCGAGAATCACAAACAACACACACGTATCATGTAAGATGCAATTGAAGCTTTGCTTCCTTGTAACGGACGTAATAAACCATAAACTACTTGTAACAATACTATGTGTCCTTTATCAAAGGTGAACACCTACATACTTTTTTGTGTGTTATATAAATAATTTGGTTAGTTGTTAAAAATAATAATTTTTAACCCTTTAACAGGGTGGGACAAAGAAGTATGGTTGCGATTTTTTTTTATGGAAGGAGGAACGACTAGCCAAAATGACCGGTTCTCTTGGAGCTTCAACGCCTCCAACTCATTCCGCAGGACCATCCATAACTCCACCTCGTTACAAACCGCAGGACCTTCAACATTGAGTCCTGGAAATACAGAGTGCTCAAACTGCATCAAACTGAATCACCAGATAATGGTACTCAATAAAATGCTAGAAGTGTACATGCATCCAAACAAACACACAATTGATTCAGCTGCCTTATTTCACGACCTTTATAATGACATGGTAGGTGATATGGGAAATCTTCGTATGTAGGTTGTTGTTGTTGCTGTTATTGTTTTTGTTGTTGCTGTTATTGTCGTTGTTGTTGTTTGTTGTGTTATTGTTGTTGTTTAATAAAATGTTGTTGTTGTGAAAACTGATGTCGAACGTGCTTTATATTTTTAATTCGTACGCTTTAAAATGTTCCAACAGATGAGTCGATATGTTATGATTACACATTAGACGTTCAACGGATGAGTCGATATGTTAGGGTTACACATTAGATGTTCAACGGATGAGTCGATATGTTTATGTATAATGATATTATTGTGTTTATGTATAACGATATCACCTTAAAAACGTATATATATTTTTTGTTAAAATATACGGAATATCGGACCGAAACAAACCTAAAAAACGTAGTTTCATTAAAAGTCAACGAAGTCAAAAAGAATCCCCGACGACATCTCGCTGGGGAAAATGCACTTACTTAATACGAAAGCCCAAAACTTAAGCCCAATTGCGAAACTTGAAGCCTAAAAAAATGTATCCCCAGCGACATGTCGCTGGGGAAACTATTGTCCACGTCACCATAAGAGTTATTAACACTAATTACAATTCCGTAATTAAACAAATGAATCCCCAGCGACATGTCGCTGGGGAAACATGAGCGGGAAAATTTCCCGCTGCGTTTTGCGAAGAAATATTTGGTCAAAATGTAACGGTATTATCCCCGGCGACATGTCGCCGGGGAAAAGTACGCAATAATTTATTTGACTTTTCTACGAGAATTTGTGCCACGTAGGATCTATTTTTGTCGTTTAGTGCAGATACCCCAGCGACAAATGTCGCCGGGGAAAATGTCGATGGGGAAACTGGTATTTGTTGTAGTGTCAAGGGTCATAAACATAAATTATCGAACTAGACATTTGCATGTCATTATGTGTTCCATATTCGTTCAGTTAAACGCTTAACTTCGCAGTTTAGCGTGTTTGGGCGAGTTAAATAAATCAACAAATTTGGGCAAGCGAACCGAAAATTTTCCGGTTTTTTTCGGGTGTTTTCTGGTTGAATCAATGATTTGAACCGGCCGAACCGGATCGGATCCTTTTACCTGTTGAACCGGCCAGTTCGGTCCGGTTTTTAAAACACCAATGTTTCTCTCACCAACAAACTCCTCTTCACAAGCCTAATATATTCTCGTACGAAGTACTATATATTTAGACAATTAATTATACTAGTTAAACCATCTACACTCACGTTCGGTGGGAAAACGTTTGTTTCATGAATTGTTTTCCCGTATGTGTAATTATACCAAACACTGACTATCAGTTTTATTCTTGTACGAAGATGATTTTTGAAGATGTGGTGTCTCGTTCATTTTATTGGTGTCAGTTTAGATGTAAAGTTTCGCTTAGTTGGATTGATTGGCTCAAAAACCCTTATCTTGTTTCGTTGTAATTTCTAGCTCCTTGCTAGTAGTTTTTATAAATATTGTTGTTCCAAAAAAAAAGTTTTATTCTCATCCTCATTCCTAGATCCACACACCAAACAAGCCAGAAGTAAATTGTTAATTTTGAGAAAGATTTAGTAAACAAAAAGATGAAAATAAAACCCAAAATGAAAAAGAAATGAGGCATAAAAAATAAATGAATGGTTGTGTCCATATGCAAGGGAGTTATAAGGGGAAAAAAATGCAAATATCCTACATTTAGAATAAGAAAAGCTACTAATCCTATAATTAGAATAAGAAAAGGAAGTCATCCTAGTTTTAGAATAGTTTTTCAAAATCATCTTATTTCTAGAATTTACTCAAGCTATAGCCATTTTTTTTTCTTTTCTTTTCTTTTCTCTCTCTCTAGTGAGTTTATGCATTTATTTATGTTTATGTATGTGTGTGTTTTGTGTTTGGTTTTATGATGATTCTGTTTTGGAGGTTGTTCAATGAGTAAGTAGATGATATATCTTTTTTGTTTTTCGCTTTATGTCCTTTAGAATTGGTTGTGTTAATCTTTAGTCCCCGTTTGTTAAGTTCTTGCACTGTTAGTCCTTATTAGGTTTGCGTTGTTAGTCCTTTGATTTATTTTCCTACATAATTAGTCCATAAAATGTATAAATTTGGTAACTTATTTAATTTAAATTATGTAATGTTTTAGTTTTATATGTTGCTTTATTTAAAAAAATTAAAAATTAAAAATTGTAGGGCTCAGGGGTGTCCTATAACTTGAGTGATGTGGAAGAGTGTTTTTTGTCTGAGTCATAAGTTTTGAGTTATAGAGTGAAAAGTTGATGTGCCAATACTTTTTGATACACGAACCTATGGCTCCTGACTGCAACTAATGCTCTAAACATTTTGGTGTTGTAACATAATAATGAGTATTGATTAACATTATTCAATGCATGTCATATCATTAACGTATTTTGTTAGAATTTAATAATCATAATAAGTATATATTAAACATGTAATCACAAAGAGCACGCAACGGAAGACTTAAACATAATATGCATAATTAATTAACCAAAACATAAAGTAAGCGAACCTTTTAGCAATCCAAGCAATCAAATAATCAAGAAACTCAAACCCTAAATAATTAAGGTTTATGTAATCAACTAACACCTAAGTCGATTAGGGAAACACCAAAAATCCAGAATAGGATTTACCTATGGTCTTGTTGATGTGCCTGTTTCGAGTGCAAGTTTTAAATTTATAACACGATCTACCAATAATTCAAACGAAACACATACGAGCAAGTATACTCGTCCGTGTGTAGTAAGATATAAAATGGTAAGTCGAGGTCGTTCACTAGGATTTGTTTAGTTTTCGGGATGTGAGTTTTGAATATAATTTCGAGCTTAATCAATGATTTAAATCGCAAGCAAATAATGATGATGGAAATTCAATATATTAAAGCTACACTTGCCTAGACTAGTTTTGCACAATTATCTTGACATGATTATGACAATGGTTCCATTTGATTATGATCAATGAATTAGATGGTGTTCTAATTCGATTAGTGGGTATACTAATCCTATTGTTTCCAACACTTTCAACCCTCGTCAAGATTTTAAGATGACAAAAACAATATTTTAAGATTTGATCAACCAAGACTAACACAACTCAATTGCTTGATTCGCTTTCGTTTCACAAACAATTGACAACCACACTATTTTAGTTTTTCAAGTTTAACCAAGTTACTTATGAAATGGTCAATACATAAGGTAACACCCTCATAGACAAAGGTTTACAACTAATTGACTAACAATGTCTTTTTCAACCCATTACACTATTAGCAATTAACCAAACTTGATAACTCTTTGGTGGAGAAAACTCTTAATAGTACAATTCGATCTTAGTATTAGCTTTTCGTTTAACTAGAACCATGGAGTCATAATTAATCAAGAATCATGTCACAAACATCATCTAGGCAAGTGCTCAAGGCACTTAGCCACTCATGGCAAACAAAGAAATAACAACAAGAAATTTATCACTTGAAAACATGATTAAAAAGTCTTACAAAAGTTGTAATGATGATTACAAGAATTAGGAACACTTGTGAGATGATCTACAAAGATTCCTTGAATGATTAAATTGATGATTTGTGAATGTAAGCTTTTTCTTTTCCTGCGTTTTTCTTCCCTTGTCGACCCTTGAGAGTGTAAAATGAGTTGTAGTAGTTGTTGATTATTGATTAGTTGTAGATAGATTATATGATAGTTCCCTCTTTTGTATATATATCTCTCCTCTCTCATGGCCAAGCATATATATATATATAAGATGACTCCCCTTGGTCGCCAAGAAAATACTTGAGCCCAAAGTGTCATAAAATTTCTGCACTTGGAGTAATGAAGTGTAATGACAACCCATATGAAGAGTTAGCTCATTAAAGATGGTCTTTAAATGTGCCAGCAATTGTATGAACCCAAGGTTTGAAGTCTCAACCTAAGGTTCAGATTCCTGCCCAAGGTTTGGAGTAAGGATGGCATGGCATTATTGAAACTTGGGTTGAACTTGAGCCTTAGATGCATTTCTTGAACCTTTGGTTGAAGAAGCAAGCCAATATTCTTTTCATATAACTTTTCATTCATTTCATCAATTCTTGATCTTTTTCTTGAACTTGAAAATCATTGCAATCTCGATTCTTTATCTTTAAAGATCCTTCCAAAGCCTTTATTGTGAGAAGAATCTTACGTTTATGCAAAAGCTCTAGATTAATCAACTTTTCTTCATCTTTTTAGCCATTACTTGAACTTGATTGTACCTGAACCTGAATACATCTTTTGTACCTTTTTAAGCATAATATGTTCACCAATACACCCAAATACAATGCATAAACATAGAAATAACGCAACTAAAACATGTACAAAATGAGCGTTATCAAATCCCCCACACTTACATTTTGCTTGCCCTCAAGCAAATCTAGCTTTTAGAAATAAACCCACATGATATAAATTATAATGATTCTAAAAATGGGATGCAAATCCATCAAGTACAAGATAAGATCCATCTTTTTAAGCTTATAAGTGAAAAATCTAGTTTGTATGTTGTGTTTGTGTTTGTTTTCGTGTTTGTGTTGAATTTTTTTTTTTTTTTTTTTTTTTTTAGGTCAGCCAAGGAGGAAGAAGAGCCAAGGAAGAAGATGGGGGAATTTTATATTTTTATTCATTTTTTTCACTTTAAACCTTGTTGTTTTATAAATTTACATTATTTGCCCTTGTTAATGTTTTTCTTGCACCATTAGTCCTTTTTGTTTACACCGTTAGTCCTTATTTAATTATGTAATGTGTTTTATATTAATGAAATTAAATTTGAGTTAATCTAATGTGTTTTAATTTTAATTTTAATTTTATATATCTCTAATAAATTATGTAAGTTAAAAAAAAATGGACGACGGCATCACATTTTACTTAATATTGTGTATGTTTTATTTAATATTGTGTATATTTTATTTTATGTAAAAAAAAAAAAAAAAAAAAAAAAAAAAAAAAAAAAAAAAAAAAAACAAAACTATATGGACGACGGCACCACATTTTCTGGTGCCATGGGTAACGGCCAGAATGTGGTGCCGTGAGATTTCTGGTGCCATAGAGATTTTTGCTAACGTGGCAGATATTTTTTTGCCATGGCTTATGGGTACCCAATGCTCTTAGTAGTTGAAAACCATGCATGAATAAAATATTATGATAAGTAAATAATGTCAAAAATATGAAGAAAAAAAATTAAAGATAAAAGAAAAACATATTATAGTTTGTTTAATGTCAACATCATATAAAAAGTGTTATCAAGAAGATGCAAATTATTTTTTTACTCAAATACAATGAAATTTCAGAAATATCTCCTACATCATCATCAAACAATCTTTAGAGCGATCGGTACGCATGACTGTTAAGTGGCGCCATGGCCAGCAGACCACCATGGACGACGGCGCACGGTACCGTGGGGGGCGCCATGGTGGCCAGCCCACGCCGTGTTTTTTTTTTTTTTTTTTCTTGGTGGGTTTTTCTGTGTTGTGTTTGCGTTTGTTTTTGTATTTGTGTTTGTTGTGTTTGTGTTGATTTTTTTTTTTTTTTTTTTTTTTTTTTTTTTTTTTTTTTTTTTTTATTTTTGCCATGGGTAATGGCCAGAATGTGGTGCCGTGGGATTTCTGATGCTATAGAAATTTTTGCTGACGTGGTAGACATTTTTTTACCATGGCTTATGGGTACCTGGTTCGTTGAAAACCAACGTGTAATTTATTTCCACGGAAACACAAGTGAAGTATGTGTAACCCGGTTCGTTATCTCCGATGAAGGATGAATGAAATTTTTGAGATCGGGTTTGTGAATCGTGTTTGATGAATAATGAAAATGAATTGATTTTGGATTTTGAATTTAAATAAACTACGACTACGGGAAGCATAAAATAGGCTAAGGATAACTTAAATACTACGGGAAGCATAAAAAGGATAAGGGAAACCTAATAAATCTACAAAGCATAATTAAACAAAAACGCGAAACAAACAACAACGTAATTAAAAACGGAAACACGAATCTAAAAACGTAAAAATAATGAAATATAAACTCTACGAGTACCAATTTATTTTTCCTACGCCCTAAATGACAAAAGAAAATTTTATAAAAAAAGAATTAGATTTTTCTGATTTTTATTTTATTTACTATGAATTAAATACTGAATTAAAAAGAAAAATGAATTAAAAATACTAAATGAACTTGGAAAAATATGAAAAATTACAGGTAAGTGTTAAATGATGATCTAATCCTAGGAAAATTAAGCAGGGGATGCTAGCTTATCCAGATAAGCTAGAATAAGCAAAATAGCCCTTAATAAGCTAAAGTGGAAAAGGACTAAACTATGCAAGAGACCCAGGTTCGAATCCTGGCTCAGACCTATTGTTATCTATATTTTTTTTTTTTAATTTCTTTGGGCAAACTGGTTAAGGACATGACAATAAGAACTTTTGATAACTACAACAATTTGTGAAAACAACAAATAAGCTGAGAAATGAACAAAAGAAACTGATCAGAAATAAGAAAAAAACTAAGGCTGTTAAGCTAGGGACTGATAAGCTAGAATTAAGCTATAGGCAAACTGAAATAAGATGGAAAACTAGTAATAAGCTAAAAGGCAAACTGAATCAGCCACAAGAAGGGAAATAAACACTGACTTCAACTAAATAAGCAAATAGGGCAGCTGATACACTTGTGGCACAGGGCAAAAGTAGGACCTTTTCAGCTGACTAAAAGCTATGATAAGCTGGTAGAAAAAATTCATAAAAATACAATCTGACTAGATGAGCAACTGAACTATAATTATGCTGAATTTTAGCTTATTCTAACGTAAACTGAGCAAATGAAAAATCAAAGAAGTACAGCTGAATTAAGAAAATTCAAAAATGCAGACGTAGAGTGAGCTTACTGAGGCAGTTTCAATCATCTAAAAAGCACTCTAATCAATAAGCTAACATACCAAAACAGGAACATTGAGTGAACAAGCCACCAAGGAACAAGTGGAGGTAAGCTGAGCTTAATAAGAGCTTACTTGGGCTTTAAACAGCTGCTGAAAGGATAGCTTGTGGGAATATGCAGGCTGATGCAGGGCAAAAAGCAGTCCTTCTAGGAGACTTTTGAGCTCAAGATGGCTGGTCTAATAAGCTAGTACAACTCTGAAAAGCATGAAACAGACAAAAACACTAATCTAACAAGCTAGAAATATGAGAGTTAAGCATTAATCATTACAAGAAAGTACAAAAAAATAAGCTACAAATCTGATGCAGACTGAGTGGGCTGATTTGCACAAGAATTAGTTAAAACCTATGTGGACCTAATGAAACTGAGCCAAGGTCTGAGGATCAACTAAACTTATCCTAAGGACTTCAAAATTACCACAAACAAGTGCCTAATCAGCTTAAGCCAATTAGAAGCTCATTCACTCAGTACAGACACTTTACTTGTTCAAACCAATTCAAATTCGAATAAGATTTCAAACTAGCTTAACACTTTCTGATAACAACTAAAACATGCCTAATTAGAGCAGATCAAAGTTCGCCACTTGACAAATGAACAGTGGCAATGGTTTTTACCCGTTTTAACCCACTAATCAAAACAGTCCTTTAGGGTGACTGTTTGGAGTTTTAAACTGAGTTAGGCAATATTAAGCTAGGCTTTGAAAGTCAAAACTGAAACTAACTACCCTAAGTACCATCAAGTGAAAATAAGCTGATAATAAATAATGAGAATAAGCAATAAGCTAGTTTTGACTTTAGTTGACTTTCACTTTTTAAGACTGAATTTCAATTAACTTGGAAATGAGTACACAACTTGATAAAACTTAGAATCAATAGCTTAAAAAGACTTTCATTAAACTGAGAACATTAAAAACTACACTTTCTTATAACATTAATCTACTAATTCGACTATAATTTTAAAGACTAACTGCTCAAATGGCTTACAAAGCATAACTATTTATACTAAAAAGTGCTCGGATATTCCTTGTATTTCTCTCTGATCCTTTTCCCAACGTTTGATTGGCCTCCCTTAATCCCAGCTGTTGAATTCACTTTTGGCGGGAAAAACTATTGTGGCTTTTCCAGGCTTTTTCTTGGGAAGGTGATGCGCGTGGGTAGCCCTAGCATGAGATAGAGGCATGGAATTGGGGAATGGTGATGTACATAGAGTACAGTGCAGGCGTGGAGGGGGGAAATTGATGGGGAAGATAAACAGTAACCATGGTTTAACCCGCCTTTTTATTTCTTTTCTTTGTCTGGGTTTGACTGAGGGCTGACTAAAGTTTAAACAAAAATGGGGTTGGGCTGGTGTGTGTGAGTTGGGCTTAGGAATGGTGTTGGGTTATTTATTTTGAGTCCAATAGGTGAGTTAAGTAACTTTGGGATTGAATATGGAATTGTATTGTAACTATAGGGACCAATTCTGCCAAGTTTAAAACTTCAGGGACCAATCTTGTAATTTCTGAAAATCATCACCAAGGACTATATGTGATACTTTAATATTCTTGGAGGTTGACTTTTGATGACTTGAGCAATATCCCGGTCCAAACTCGTAAATTCCTTTCCCGGCTTCGGCTTTTGAACTCTTTTCAATCTCGTGCTTGGTTTTGTCTATTTTATGATCTTTTTTGTCCGTTTTTCACATATTCGTACCTGCACATGCATAAACACAAAAACACAACATATTTGGCATATTTGGTTAGTGTTTGGTTTATTTAGTCCGTTTTATTAGGCAAAAGATATGTGTAATTTAACACATATCAAAATCCCTCAGACTAAGCTATTGTCGTGTCCTCACGCAATGTTATGAACTCACGCTTTTGAAACCAAAAATTTCAAACCTCTTTTAACTAACTTTGAAAAGTAGCAAAATTTTCAAAAGAGATTTAGAAATCAAAAGTTTTAAAAACGCCCCATTTTTCCAATTTATTCACACTTATTCTATTTTTGTACTTTTCTCTTTTTCTTGTGACGGGATGTTGACTTTCATTATTTCACAACAACTTTTAGGATCACGGAGTAAGAAACACAACTCATAAAGAAGTGACCATACGGATAAAATTCATCGTCCCTGATTTTTCACAAGTCCCCAAACTAAGCTTAAAAACGAAATCATTGTTAAGTACAAGTTAAGATGCTAACACTACTCATGGAAGCTAATTGTGTATTACTTCTTGCTCCCAAATTCCTATTTACACTATTTATTTTATTTTTGGTGAGAAATGAATTTCTTCAAATTCTCGTTTCGATAAGTTTTAGTCCGATAAAGATACCTAGTTTAGATGCTAACTAGTTTCTAATCTTCCTCCAAAAACCGTCGCCATAAAAATGAGGTCCACGTCAAGGTGATTCAAAATGGGGCTTATTATTCTATTTTTGTATTTTTGACTTTTGCATTTTTTTTATTTTATATAAACTTGTGTACCATAAACTATGGATCTTCACGGGGAAATTCCAAGACCTTAAACCTTCCGGAATAAAGGATCCAAGGGCCGTTACAACGGAGAGTTCCAAGACCTTAACGCCTTTCAGAGTTAAGGGTCCAAGGACCGGTGTAAGAGGGTAGCCAAGACCTAAATACCTTTTGGAAATAAGAGTCCAAGGACCGATCTCGAATCCGCAACTTATAGCATATAAATTTGAGATTTATTTATTTATACTTAATTTAAGTGCCACCACTCCAAATCTCGTGTATCATAAACTAAACGGAACTTTTACGGAAAATTGCAAGACTCTAGACATTCATGAAATGAGAATCCAAGGTCGTTAGAACAAGACCTCACACATCCTGAAATAGAGATCCAAGGGCCGCTTTATGAACCGCCGCTTATGTTACACGACACCTGTAGTAACCTTGATGTGTACCCAAATTTTATAAGCAAGAATTCTCTAAGGAAGAAATAAAAACTAATTATCGCCAAAACCAAAATACCTTTAATTATTCCTAGATTACTATTATTTGGCGAAACAAGCTTATGGGAACAAAAAGCCACAAATAACTTCGATGAGCTCTAAAGAGAACCAAATACTCTACGTTTAGCAATCTAACTTATAAACAACTCTATCATTTCTCGTTCTTCGCAAATTTAAAATCTTTAATAAAAAGATCCGCGAATGCTTAGCCAAAATGGTTAAGGGAACAAGCTAGGGCTCAATAAGCCCGGTCAAGTCAAAATATTATTCCTACTCTACCCAACGGAAAATCAACAATGTGTCAAAACACTTATGATATTTTTGCACAAATTTTTAAATTTTCTCATTTTTTTGGATTTTTGGTGGAAAAACGGGGTTGTTAAGGCAAACGACAAAATGCAAGGCAAAATCAAATCGAAAGATCACTCCCCCAGACTAAAACGAAACATTGTCCCCAATGTTTTAAAGGTAAGGGTCATCTAACGCAAATCCAAGGCCGTTTATGAATTATGCCAAATAGATAACGTTAGTCAATAAGATAAAGGATACCGGACTTTTCATACACAAAACCATGAACACGAGATTCTTCACCCATCCGTCCAATCCTGCACACAACAACAGAGACAAAACAAGAAGTGGAAGAGATAAAACTCTTCATGTTACCCTTATTAGCATACGAAAAGCACACGGATAAGCATAGGTTGCCTCCCATGAAGCGCTTGTTTATGATCGAGTCGTTAGCTTGACTCGCCCCGAATTCATTGGTCCATGGGGAAAGTTTGGAGATCCGAGACAACCATGGGTGGTACGTCCCCTCCAAAGTAGTGCTTCAACCTGTGACCGTTCACCTTGAAGTTTGGTCCATCGTTATGAGATAACTCGATGGCACCATAAGGAAATACTTTAGCAACGGTGAAGGGTCCAGTCCAACGGGTTTTAAGTTTACCCGAGAACAACTGCAATCTAGAGTTGAAAAGAAGGACTCGGTCACCAACGTTGAAAACGCTGTTCTTAATTTTGGATTCGTGTATCTTTTTTGTTTTCTCTTTGTAGATCAAAGAGTTCTCGTACGCTTGATCACACAGTTCATTTAATTCATTAAGTTGAACTTTGCGGTGATCTCCCGCGGACTGAAGGTTGAAGTTAGCATGCTTGAGGGCCCAATAGGCTTTGTGCTCGAGCTCTATCGGTAGATGGCACGCCTTTCCGTATACCAGCTTATATGGAGTACACCCGATGGGTGTTTTGTATGCTGTACGGAAGGCCCAAAGTGCGTCATCTAGTTTATCCGACCACGAGGCACGGTTTTCGCCTACGGTCCTTTCCAAAATCCTTTTCAAACCCCGGTTTGAAACTTCCACTTGACCACTTGTTTGCGGGTGATAAGCGGTAGTAAGACGGTGGGTGACACCATACTTAAGCATGACCTTTGAGAATTGGTCATTGCAAAAGTGTGTACCGCGATCACTAATTATGGCACGTGGGGTTCCAAACCTAGCGAAGAGAGTTTTCAAAAAATTTACAACAACTCAGGCGTCGTTAGTGGGGAGTGCTTTCGCCTCAACCCATTTAGACAAGTAATCGACAGCCACGAGTATGTACTTGTTCCCTCGTGAAGACGGGAACGGCCCCATAAAATCGATGCCCCACACGTCAGAGATCTCGCAGACTTGAATTGCATTTTGAGGCATTTCGTCCCTTTGCGAGATTTTTCCTTGACGTTGGCAAGAGTCACATGACTTTACCAAGTCGTGGGCATCACGGTAAATATTTGGCCAATAGAAACCGGAATCAAAGACCTTCTTAGCGGTGTAGCTTGCACCATGATGTCCCCCCGTAGGTCCATTATGGCAAGCCTTAAGGATGTCCATGGCTTCTTGCCCATGAACACACCGCCGGATGACTTGATCCGCACATACTTTAAACAGATAAGGGTCATCCCAAAAGTAATGCTTCACATCTTTGAATAATTTGTTTTTTTGTTGGGATGACATCCCTTTTACCACAAAGTTACCCGCATGGTAGTTTGCAAAATCCGCAAACTATGGGGCACTAGAATCACCACGAAAAGATATCTTACTAAGTGTCTCAAGAGGAAATGTTTCATTAATTTCCTTTTTCTCGAGCTCACTTTGGTGAGGACTCTCTAATCGGGACAAATGATCGGCAGCTAGGTTCTCGGCTCCCTTTTTATCACGGATAGTGATATCAAATTCTTGCAGGAGGAGAACCCATCGGAGCAATCTCGGCTTTGCATCTTGTTTTGCAAATAGGTATTTTAGAGCCGAGTGATCCGTGTACACTATGCTTTTTGATAGGACCAGATAAGGTCGGAATTTTTCAAAAGCATAGACAACGGCTAATAACTCTTTCTCAGTAATGGTATAGTGAGATTGAGCATCGTTCATTGTCTTACTAGCATAGTGTATTGGCTGAAAATGCTTGGACTTACGTTGCCCCAAGACTGCCCCAATAGCATAATCACTAGCATCACACATTAATTCAAAGGGCAAGTCCCAATCGGGGGCAACTAAGATGGGTGCTTCCATTAACTTTTTTTTGAGAATTCCGAATGCCTCGATGCATTCGGGAGAGAAGAAGAACGGAGCATCTTTTTCAAGCAAATGGGTCAGAGGCCGGGCGATTTTAGAAAAATATTGAATAAATCAACGGTAAAAGCCGGCATGACCAAGGAAACTTCTAATGCCTTTGACAATTGTGGGATTAAGCAGATTTGAAATCACATCGACTTTAGCTCGATCAACCTCAATCCCGGCATTGGAGATTTTGTGGCCGAGGACAATGCCCTCTTTGACCATGAAATGACACTTCTCCCAATTTAGCACAAGGTTGGTGTCTTCACACCGTTTAAGCATTTTGTCTAAATTGGAGAGGCAAGATGAGAAAGAATTTCCATAAACCGAAAAATCATCCATAAAAACCTCCATTGTCTTCTCGATCATATCATGGAATATTGCCATCATACATCGTTGGAACGTGCCAGGAGCATTACACAAGCCAAAAGGCATGCGTCGATAGGCAAAAGTTCCGTATGGGCATGTGAATGTGGTCTTTTCCTGATCTTGAGGATCAATTGGTATTTGAAAATACCCGGAAAAGCCATCGAGAAAACAATAGAATTCATTCCCCGCTAAACGCTCAAGCATTTGGTCCATAAATGGAAGCGGGAAATGGTCTTTACGGGTAGCATCATTCAGTTTACGATAGTCGATACACACTCTCCATCCGGTGACGAGACGTGTGGGAATCAACTCATCTTCGAGCAAGATCTTGTGGGTACAAAATCGAGGGTCTATGCCCTTTATGTCGGAGATTTGCCAAGCGATAGCACTCTTATGCTTTTTAAGCACGTCTAAGAGTTGGGTCTTCTCCTCATCCTTAAGATTTTTAGAGATAATGACAGGAAATTTGTCGGTATCTTCTAAGAAAGCATATTCGAGATGAGGAGGTAACTCCTTGAGCTCGAGCTCAGGGGGATGCTCAGTAGACGACTTTATTTCTTTGATTTCTTCTTTATGAAGTTCTTTTGGAGGGAGAGATGTTGGATCACCATTAAGCAATTTCTCAAGGAGAAGAATGTCTCCCTCCTGATCAAAGTTGGTATCATCACTTTCAGGTGAAATCGATCCATCTTTGAGACAAGCATTGATCTCTTCCAAAATGAAGTCACTTCCCTCAAACGGAGTGAGGGAAGGGGAAGAGTCGGAAATGATCGGTTGAGAACACGGAGTGGGATTGCCACTCGAAGCGTTGTCGGAAAAACCAAGAACTTCTTGAGAATACTCCTCCGAAGCAACATCAATAACATCAATTCGATTTACTGAATTAGAATCATGATTGGAGGAGTATTTGAAAGTTCGATCAAGGTTGAAGGTCACGGCTTCATCATCCACCCGTAACGTGATTTCTTCACCATAAACGTCAATTAAAGCACGACCGGTTCTCAAGAATGATCTTTCGAGTATTAGAGGAACTCGGGGATCAACATCAAATTTAACCACCACAAAATCAGCGGGAAAATGAAACTTCCCTACTTTGACAAAGACATCCTCGGCTATTCCAAGTGGATGGGTTATGGAACGATCCGCTAGCTCGAGGGTCATACAAATAGGAGTAAGCTCAGGGAGAGAAAGCTTTTTCCAAACGGAAAATGGCATTAGGTTGATGCTTGCACCAAGATCGGCCAAGGCGTAGCAATCAACCATTCCCGGAAAATCACATGGGATGAGAAATTTTCCGGGGTCTCCAAGCTTTTCGAGAAGCTTCTTGAGGAGGACTGCTGAGCAATTCTCATTCAAAGGGGTTTTTGCTAATTCAAACAATTTTTCTTTGTTACTCAACAAACCCTTAATTGTGGAAGCAAACTTGGGCATAAGAAGTAAAGCATCCGCGAAGCTTATGTCAAAATGCAAATCTCGAAAGATTTGGAAGAATTTCTCCATTTGATTTGTGGCTTTTTCACGGAGCTTTTGATCATTCAATCTTGAAGGATATGGAAGTTTGGCTTCGATTTGAGTTTCTTTTGGTTCAAAAACAATCTTTGGTTTGGATGGTTGGACAACCGGAGGTTGGACGTCTTTGGTACTTCCGTTATTAGTAGGAAGTTCCATGTCCTTTGTCGCCTCGGTCTCACGTTCCACTACCTTGGGAGTGAGAGAAGAAGAAGAGGTAGTAGGAACCGAGGGTCCATCAACTTTCTTGCCACTTCTTGTGGTGATCGCCTTTACTTTCTGATCTCATTGATTTGGGTAGCCAATAACCGATTTGTCTCATCTTGGGATTTTATGAATTGCTTTAACAACTCATCCGAGGATGTCTGATTTTGGTTAAAACCTTGGTTTGGATTATTTTGACCTCAGTTTTGATTACCTTGATTTTGGTTGTAATTCCCCTGGTTTTGACCTCGGTTATGATTACCTTGGTTTTGAAAACCTTGGTTTTGACCTTGGTTTTGGAAACCTTGGTTCATCCGATTTTGGTTTTGGCTAAATTGGGCATTTCGGTTGTGCCCATTTGGATTTTGAGGATTGAAACCGGGTGGTCCAAGAAAATTGTTGGAACGGTAGCTTAGAAGATTACGGTCTCCTTGGGGATGGTAGCCATTACCTCCCTGATTATAGGATCCCGTGGCAGCATACACGTCCTCTTGAGTGTTGCTACATGTGGCTGGACACTCGAGATATGAATGTGGACCACCACATGTTTCACAGCTTTGATTTACCGCATTTGCTTGATGATTATTGATCTTTTGAATGTCTTTATTCATTCTTAGCACAGCGGTGGATAAATCATTTAACTTTTTGGTGAGTAAGGACGTTTCGGGTGAAGAGTCCGTAGTGATAGATTTAGTTGACTCGTTCCTCTCGGCAGAGGAATCCCAATAATTATAATGGGCGGTCATGTTCTCGATTAGCTCTTGGCACTCTTCGGGTCGCCTTTTCATAAAGGTACCACCCGCCGCAGCATTGATCGTATCACGGTGTCTTAGTGTCAAACTATTATAGAATGTGTCTATTATGGTGACTAATAACATGTTGTGATTAGGACACCGATCAATGGAAAGTTTGTAGCGTTCCCATGCATCGAATAAGGATTCGTCGGGAAGCTGGCGAAAGTTGCTTATATCATTTCTCAATTTCGTCACAATCGATGGTGGGAAATATTTCGCCAAGAATTTAGAAGTCATTTCATCGAAATTATGAATTGAATTCTTGGGAAGACGATCAAACCATGCGGTGGCATGATGCGTCAATGAATATGGGAAAAGATACAAGCGAAGGGCGTCATCGGAGACCCCATTTTGTTTCATACTTTGGGTGACGGTAATGAATTTATCAAGATGCTTATTTGCATCGTCACCCGGTAAACCGTGGAATTGGCAGGAATTTTGGACTTGTTGGATCATATGATGTTTAAGTCCAAAATCCCCAGCTTGGATGTTGACGGGAGCAATAGGTCCGCCCCGTCCTTGCATGGTTCGTTGGCACAACTCCTCCATCGTTCGGAGATCGGGAGCTGCCTCACCCGCGTTTTCATCGTCAGACATCCCTTCAACGTCTTGAAATTTAAGACGTCGACCTCGACGAAGAATTCTTTCGGGATTTGAAATTGGTGAAAGAAGAATTGGTGAAGAAGAACGGGTGTTCATACACCAAAGAAAATCGAAAGTTTAAAAGAAAACAGAAATTTGGAAATGAAAAATATTTTTGGATTTTTTGAATTTTTTTGAAAAGCACAATATTTTTGGTATCGATTTGTCAATCGAAATTCTTTTCTTTCAAAACTACTCGCAGAGTGGTGGAGAAGCAAAGGTCCGCTCGAAAGCTGATTAAAAACCCGCCTCTTTCGGTTCGTCAATTTAATGACAAACCACCCTTAAACCACTTGTATAGGTTGTAATTTCAAAATAATCAGAAAACAATTAACTTACGATTTGTTTTGTTGGAAATTTTTTTGGAATTGTAAACACTTTAGGAAAAGTGCTTGTAGAGATTTTTATGATCTTTTATTTGGTTTATTTTGTTTTTTTAATTCAACTTTTGAGATTAATGACAAAAAACTGAACACCTTCACACAGAAGGGTTTTAAACACACGAAAAGACAAACGAGATTTTAAAAATTCGCTACAAGCCTTCCCCGGCAGCGGCGCCAAAAATTGGTTCGTTGAAAACCAACGTGTAATTTATTTCCACGAAAACACAAGTGAAGTATGTGTAACCCGGTTCGTTATCCCCGATGAAGGATGAATGAAATTTGTGAGATCGGGTTTGTGAATCGTGTTTGATGATAATGAAAATGAATTGATTTTGGATTTTGAATTTAAATAAACTACGACTACGGGAAGCATAAAATAGGCTAAGGATAACTTAAATACTACGGGAAGCATAAAAAGGATAAGGGAAACCTAATAAATCTACAAAGCAGAATTAAACAAAAACGCGAAACAAACAACAACGTAATTAAAAACGGAAACACGAATCTAAAAACGTCAAAATAATGAAATATAAACTCTACGGGTACCAATTTATTTTTCGTACGCCCTAAATGACAAAAGAAAATTTTATAAAAAAAAATTATATTTTTCTGATTTTTATTTTATTTACTATGAATTAAAAAGAAAAATGAATTAAAAATACAAAATGAACTTGGAAAAATATGAAAAATTACAGGTAAGTGCTAAATGATGATCTAATCCTAGGAAAATTAAGCAGGAGATGCTAGCTTATCCAGATAAGCTGGAATAAGCAAAACATCCCTTAATAAGCTAAAGTGGAAAAGGACTAAACTATGCAAGAGACCCAGGTTCAAATCCTGGCTCAGACCTATTGTTATCTATTTTATTTTTTTTTTATTTCTTTGGGCAAACTGATTAAGGACATGACAATAAGAACTTTTGATAACTACAACAATTTGTGAAAACAACAAATAAGCTGAGAAATGAGCAAAAGAAACTGATCAGAAATAAGAAAAAAACTAAGGCTGTTAAGCTAGGGACTGATAAGCTAGAATTAAGCTATAGGCAAACTGAAATAAGATGGAAAACTAGTAATAAGCTAAAAGGCAAACTGAATCAGCCACAAGAAGGGAAATAAGCACAGACTTCAACTAAATAAGCAAATAGGGCAGTTGATACACCTGTGGCACAGGGCAAAAGTAGGACTTTTTCAGCTGACTAAAAGCTATGATAAGCTGGTAGAAAAAATTCATAAAAATACAATCTGACTAGATGAGCAACTGAACTATAATTATGCTGAATTTTAGCTTATTCTAACTTAAACTGAGCAAATGAAAAATCAAAGAAGTACAGCTAAATTAAGAAAATTCAAAAATGCAGACCTAGAGTGAGCTTACTGAGGCAGTTTCAATCATCTAAAAAGCACTCTAATCAATAAGCTAACATACCAAAACAGGAACATTGAGTGAACAAGCCACCAAGGAACAAGTGGAGGTAAGTTGAGCTTAATAAGAGCTTACTTGGGCTTTGAACAGCTGCTGAAAGGATAACTTGTGGGAATATGCAGGCTGATGCAGGGCAAAAAGCAGTCCTTCTAGGAGACTTTTGAGCTCAAGATGGCTGGTCTAATAAGCTAGTACAACTCTGAAAAGCATGAAACAGACAAAAACACTAATCTAACAAGCTAGAAATATGAGAGTTAAGCATTAATCATTACAAGAAAGTACAAAAAAATAAGCTAGAAATCTGATGCAGACTGAGTGGGCTGTTTTGCACAAGAATTAGTTAAAACCTATGTGGACCTAATGAAACTGAGCCAAGGTCTGAGGATCAACTAAACTTATCCTAAGGACTTCAAAATTACCACAAACAAGTGCCTAATCAGCTTAAGCCAATTAGAAGCTCATTCACTCAGTACAGACACTAGAATTGTTCAAACCAACTCGAATTCTAATAAGCTTTCAAACTAGCTTAACACTTTCTGATAACAACTAAAACATGCCTAATTAGAGCAGATCAAAGTTCGCCACTTGACAAATGAATAGTGGCAATGGTTTTTACCCGTTTTAACCCACTAATCAAAACAGTCCTTTAGGGTGACTGTTTGGAGTTTTAAACTGAGTTAGGCAATATTAAGCTAGGCTTTGAAATTCAAAGCTGAAACTAACTACCCTAAGCACCATCAAGTGAAAATAAGCTGATAATAAATAATGATAATAAGCAATAAGCTAGGTTTGACTTTAGTTGACTTTCACTTTTTAAGACTGGATTTCAATTAACTTGGAAATGAGTACACAACTTGATAAAACTTAGAATCAATAGCTTAAAAAGACTTTCATTAAACTGAGAACATTAAGAACTACACTTTCTTATAACATTAATCTACTAATTCGACTATAATTTTAAAGACTAACTGCTCAAATGGCTTACAAAGCATAACTATTTATACTAAAAAGTGCTGGGATATTCCTTGTATTTCTCTCTGATCCTTTTCCCACCGTTGGATTGGCCTCCCTTAATCCCAGCTGTTGAATTCACTTTTGGCGGGAAAAACTATTGTGGCTTTTCCAGGCTTTTTCTTGGGAAGGTGATGCGCGTGGGTAGCCCTAGCATGAGATAGAGGCATGGAATTGGGGAATGGTGATGTACATAGAGTACAGTGCAGGCGTGGAGGGGGGAAATTGATGGGGAAGATAAACAGTAACCATGGTTTAACCCGCCTTTTTATTTCTTTTCTTTGTCTGGGTTTGACTGAGGGCTGACCAAAGTTTAAACAAAAATGGGGTTGGGCTGGTGTGTGTGAGTTGGGCTTAGGAATGGTGTTGGGTTATTTATTTTGAGTCCAATAGGTGAGTTAAGTAACTTTGGGATTGAATATGGAATTGTATTGTAACTATAGGGACCAATTCTGCCAAGTTTCAAACTTCAGGGACCAATCTTGTAATTTCTGAAAATCATCACCATGGACTATATGTGATACTTTAATATTCTTGGAGGTTGACTTTTGATGACTTGAGCAATATCCCGGTCCAAACTCGTAAATTCCTTTCTCGGCTTCGGCTTTTGAACTCTTTTCAATCTCGTGCTTGGTTTTGTCTATTTTGTGATCGTTTTTGTCCGTTTTTCACATATTCGTACCTGCACATGCATAAACACAAAAAACAAACATATTTGGCATATTTGGTTAGTGTTTGGTTTATTTAGTCCGTTTTATTAGGCAAAAGATATGTATAATTTAACACATATCAGTACCCAATGCTCTTACTAGTTGAAAACCATGCACGAATGAAATATGGTCAACATCGTATAAAAGGGTAATACAGTAACATTATAACAAAAATTAAACTTTTTTATATATAAAATAATAAAATGATTACAGCACCTTAATTACAATAAAATAATAAAAATAAAATACTACTAGGTCACTATGTGGCGACACGTTGGGCAGGAGGAGTGTGAGGCAAACCATGTGTCAACACACGTGACATGGAACACGTGGTTGAATGGTAAAACCCGGATCTCCTCTCCCTCCTCAAAGATACTTAGGGGGGAGGTTGTGGACTCGGGGATCAAATCGGCAAAGCTCGGTGCCGATTGGGCACACCGCCGCCGCTAGTCGGTGCCGAGCAAAAGTTGTATAAAGTGGTGAACTTCACCGATGAGAAGAGGAGATGCATGTGGGTTTGCAACGGTCATTTTTGACCAAATCTGCCAAAATTAGCCGTTGGCTAAAAAAAAAAAAAAAAAAAAAAAAAAAAAAAAAAAAAAAAAAAAAAAAAAAATCCCCTTTTTTCAACCCCAATATTCACTATATAAATACCTCATTATCTCAATCAAAACTCAACACAAATCATACATCAAAAAAAAAAAAAAACTACACCAAATCATGGATCCAAGAAGTGGTAAGAAAACAACCTCCAAAAAACAAACTCGATCTCACCCGAATCGCCTGGTTTATCCACCACCGCAACAAACTACATATCCAAACCCATTCTCTCAACAATTTTCACAACAATTTTCTACATCATCTCCCAACCAATTCTCCCAACCATCATCCCCTTACATTCCACAACCCACATCTCCACTTCCTTATTTTCCGTATAATATGAGCACCAACCCTCCGCCAATGAATCCTCAACACTACAACATCAATACGACGTCCGAGTGGTCCCCGTGGGACGAACCTCAAGCCGAGGTTGTACCCAAAACGCAACCATTACCCGGTATACATACTTACTTTTATTTAATTTTATACATTTTTTGTTTACTTACTTTTATTTAATTTTATACACTTTTGTTTACTTACGTTGTTTATTTTTTTGTAGACACCGATGAAGAAGATGAAGACGATGACATTCAAGAAGTTGATGTGCGAGGAAAGAAAAAGGCTACCACAAAGGCAAAGCGTGAGCAATGGACGCCCGACCAAGAGGTGGCGTTGGCAAAGGCTTGGATTCAAATCTCCGAATGTAAAAGATTCGGGAATGAGCAAAATAGGGAAGGTTTTTGGAAGCGGGTTCTCGAGCATTACGCGACAACTATGGGACGTACTACCCGAACCGTTCATGGTTTGACAACGAAGTGGAAAGCAATGAACTACGCCATGGGTATATTTAACGGCGCCTACATCCAAGCGGTATAATTTTTTATTTTTTGAATTATATACTTTTTAGAATTATATACTTTTTAGAATTATATACTTTTTAGAATTATATAGTTTTTAGATTATTGTACACTTTTTTTGTTTATGAAATTCTGTAGGATCGTGTTAAGGCTAGTGGGTGTAGCGAAGTGGACGTCATGAAAGTCGCCCTTAAGGATTACAACACCCGAACAAAAGGTAAAGATTTTGGTCATATTCCGGCATGGGAGATTGTGAAGGATCACGATAAATGGAAAGAGCAAGAGTGTTTTCAAGATATTCCCGGCATGGGTTGTGTTGCTAGCGGTTCATCGAAGAGGAAGTCGGGGGAGTATGAATCTGGTAGCAATGACAACTTCATTCCCGACATGAATGAAGACCCCTCCCCTCCAATTGAATCAAGAAAGGCGAAAAAGAAGCAAGCGGCGTCCTCTTCGTCGGTCCATGATGTGGGCGAAGACATTAGCGCATACGCAAAAAGAAAGACAAAATATTTGGACATCAAAGAAGAGAAGGATCAATTGGCGGCAAGTTTTTGGGCTACACAACTTGACGCGACCAAGTCAAAGATTCGCCAACGGGATTTGAAGTTTTACACCAACCCGCACAATCACATAACCGATCCCGCTATGTTGGAACTCCTCCTAGACGAAAAACGTCAATTGCCGCAAAATGGGGATGGCCATGTAACTTTTAAATTGTAGTTTCGTTTTCAATTAATGTTTCGTTTTAAGTATTGTAGGAATTTTTTTTTTTAAGTTGTGTTTTTTTTTTAAGTATTGTAACATGTACTCTTTTTAATTTTAAGTTGTGTTTTTTTTTTAAGTATTGTAGGATTTTTTATTTTTATTTTTAATGAAATGATATGTGTTTTATTTTTAAATAGTTTATGTATTAAAAATAAATGGAAAAAAAATGTGATGTGGAAAATGTGGGATTTGGGGTTGTTTGGGGACCATTGCCACCATTTTGGGAAAGTTTGGGGAAGGATTGGGGTGAAATGAGTTGGAGGGTTTTTATTGGATGATGATGAGGTGGCAATTTGGGGAAGTTTGGGGTTGGAGTGACCACTCCCTCCCCCCTTAAACATATTACACACTCACTCTCAGTACCCTCGCCCACCCTCACCCTCACCCTCACCCTCACCCTCACCAATAGAGTAGGTCTCTTTTGTCAGTCTCTTCAGAATCCTCTTCTTGAGACCCCTTGGTGCTGGTGCATGGTGGGTCCGAATCCACCAAATTACGGCTATGAAAAGCAGAGACAGTACGATTGCTCCCATGATTATTAAGGTGCTAGGGTCGTTGATGCCGTCATTGTCTGGTGGTGGTGGTTGAGTGGTGGTGGTGGTGAGGAGGAATCGAGTCATGAGTTGTGGTGGTGGTGGCTTCCGATTGTTGAAGGTAGGGAGAGGTTGTACCATTTGATTGAGTCGCTTCCGATTATCGGAACTTCTGTTCCGGTTAACGACGGTGAAAACCTAGTTTTTGAGTGAGTATGTGTGTGTGTGAGAGAGGGGGGGAAAGGGTTTTAGAGAGGGGAGTGTTTTTGTAAGCGAGGGTTAAATTGTTGTGTAGATTTTAAATTTTACGCTATCTCTCGTTAGTTTAGTAAAGGGTCTAGTCGAGTCCAATGTTGAAGGTAGGGAGAGGTTGTACCATTTGATTGAGTCGCTTCCGATTATCGGAACTTCTATTCCGGTTAACAACGGTGAAAACCTAGTTTTTGAGTGAGTGTGTGTGTGTGTTAGAGGGAGGGAAAGGGTTTTAGAGAGGGGAGTGTTTTTGTAAGCGAGGGTTAAATTGTTGTGTAGATTTTAAATTTTACGCTATCTCTCGTTAGTTTAGTAAAGGGTCTAGTCGAGTCCAATGTTGAAGGTAGGGAGAGGTTGTACCATTTGATTGAGTCGCTTCCGATTATCGAAACTTCTATTCTGGTTAACGACGGTGAAAACCTAGTTTTTGAGTGAGTGTGTGTGTGTGTTAGAGGGAGGGAAAGGGTTTTAGAGAGGGGAGTGTTTTTGTAAGCGAGGGTTAAATTGTTGTGTAGATTTTAAATTTTACGCTATCTCTCGTTAGTTTAGTAAAGGGTCTAGTCGAGTCCAATGTTGAAGGTAGGGGGAGGTTGTACCATTTGATTGAGTCGCTTCCGATTATCGGAACTTCTATTCCGGTTAACGACGGTGAAAACCTAGTTTTTGAGTGAGTGTGTGTGTGTGTTAGAGGGAGGGAAAGGGTTTTAGAGAGGGGAGTGTTTTTGTAAGCGAGGGTTAAATTGTTGTGTAGATTTTAAATTTTACGCTATCTCTCGTTAGTTTAGTAAAGGGTCTAGTCGAGTCCAATGTTGAAGGTAGGGAGAGGTTGTACCATTTGATTGAGTCGCTTCCGATTATCGAAACTTCTATTCCGGTTAACGACGGTGAAAACCTAGTTTTTGAGTGAGTGTGTGTATGTGTTAGAGGGAGGGAAAGGGTTTTATAGAGGGGAGTGTTTTTGTAAACGAGGGTTAAATTGTTGTGTAGATTTTAAATTTTACGCTATCTCTCGTTAGTTTAGTAAAGGGTATAGTCGAGTCCAATGTTGAAGGTATGGAGAGGTTGTACCATTTGATTGAGTCGCTTCCGATTATCGGAACTTCTATTCCGGTTAACGACGGTGAAAACCTAGTTTTTGAGTGAGTGTGTGTGTGTGAGAGAGGGAGGGAAAGGGTTTTAGAGAGGGGAGTGTTTTTGTAAGCGAGGGTTAAATTGTTGTGTAGATTTTAAATTTTACGCTATCTCTCGTTAGTTTAGTAACGAGAGACAGTACCATTTAGCTTCTGTTTCTCATTATCAGAAATGATTATGTATTTGCGGGTAGTGAGGTTTCAGTTGTGTGTGGGAGTTGTGGTTTTGTTGTTGAGAAAATTGTGTTTTCGGATAGTAAACTAGCTTACGCTAGCTGGTTTGTTATCGCGTAAGTTTTGGATGATCCGGTTTTGTATATTAACGTGTTTTGGTAACACAGCGAAATTTGGTAGTAAAAATAGAGTTATAAGGATTTTAGGGACGAATTGTTTTGGATATTAGTAGTAATGAGACGAATTGTTTGTCTAATGTGGGACCATTAAAACGAGATACGGATTTTAGGGATAATTGTATAGATTTAGAGTCGAAGGCTGAGTTATTATGTTGCAATGTTAATGGCAGGAGGAATTTAGAACAATTAGTAAATGTAAATGTCAGAGTCCCATTACGGGAATGTAATTCTAGTGAGAAACCTAGTGATATTGTGCAAGTGGATGAGGTTTTAAAATACGTAATCACATTTATTTAGATATCTGAAATTTTGGATATCTGAAATTTCGGATAACGGTTTTATATATCCGAATATTCAACTATCTATAATTTTTGAAAAACTTATTGACCCTAGGTCTATAGTTATATACCAACTATTGTGTAACATAGTTCTTTTATGACGTCAGATACCCTCAATTTCCTGAGACTATATCCTTTGGTAAGGAACGGAAGAAATTTGGCATTGCTGGTCACCATCCAAAACTGTTTGTTCTTCAAAGAGATGATGGTATCCGTGTAATCATCACGTCTGCTAATCTTGTTGCCAAACAGGTGACCTTACTAAATACCCGGTTACCCTTAATAAGGTTTATGAGTAGCAAAATTTCTGTTTTTACTTTCCCGTTAGGATGTCCACCAAATCACTTATTGGATTTTTGGCAATAGTTAAAGTATAACAATATTTTGGCATTGAGAGACACACTTATTCGGGATAGTGACGTTTTGCTCAAGGCTTATCTTTATTATAATGCAGTGGCTACGAGTGACAAATACTGTTTGGTGGCAAGATTTTCCTCGTGGGAGTGTGCCTGATTTTACATCTCTTTTTGCACAATCATCTACCGAAGAACAGAAGAAGTAAATCTGAATTCCAAATCAGATTTTGCTGCTCAGCTTGCTGGTTTCATGGCAACTTTATTAGTCGGTGCTCCTGATCAAGCCCATTGGATTTTGGAGTTGACGAAGTTTGACTTTAGCAACGCTGCTGGACATCTGGTTGCTTCTGTACCTGGGATTTTTATTCCCCTGAGCATCCATACATATCAGAATCGCAACATCTTTTATCCGTAAGTATTTCTATTTGTTTATTTGTGTTTAACTGACTGACACGATATCTGTGCTGAGACCTCATAACGTATCATCCTCTGAAAAATGTTATTTTGATATGTATCTTTGTTTTGTTGCGGAGCCAACTATCTAGTAACACGAGTATAAATGGTAAGATTATGGGGTACAAAATCACCCCAACTGGACCAAAACCATTTTTTACTGAATCAAATGTACAAAATGACTAGCTTATATCACTATATATAACTATATTTTAAAGAGTATGGGTATTCGAGGGGGTCTTCTTATGTTTAGATACGGTGCAATGGTCTATAAATTGTAGCATTTTAAGTACAGAAGCTTATATTGATTTCAGGGTGATTGTTGTACGCCACGACCTCTGCGACGTGTGCTACTTGGGTCTGTCGATGCTTCTGTTGTTGGTATTAGCTATCGTTTCGAACCTCTGCAGATTCAAATGGAGCATTGCTAAAAAGGTTGGCAGGTGTTCTTGGAAATATCTCTACCAATGCATATGGGTTGTTGGAGGTCATTGCAAGGAGAAATGTTTACATAGCAGCCGATGCAAATGCTGTTAGTATTGCTATATCTGAATCACAAGAATCTCCTGGTGGAGGTAGGTTTTGTTACGCCATGAAACTTTCTTCACATTCCAAGTCTGGTTTTTTATCCCTATTCAACTTGTTTTGGCCTGATATTTGGAAGTATACAAGGGTTTGAAAGTATAAAATGTGTTAAAGATGGAAAAACTGCAGTAGAAAGGTAACATACTTTAGGTGGATTTTCATATCAGTTTTGTTTTAACCTATTAAGACTATTTGAAGTCCCAAAAAGGTAATCTTCTAAGGTAACCAGTTTTCAGACGCCATAGCAGTTTTACATCAGAAATTACCTGCGTGTCAGCTGCCATGACATAATTTTAACCGAGCTACCTAGTTGGATGACCTTAGATCATATTTTAGACAGTTTAATGGGTTTATGGTTGTAAACAAAGTTCGTTATGTGAAATAAAAAATCGTCTAAAGTACGTTACCTTACTATGCACTTTGTCTTCAGTATAAATATTCAATGCAGAAATGATATTTTTGCACACTTAATACAAATCTGATTTATAAAGTTTCTTTTTACTTGCAAATTGAGAATTCTAATCCATACTCTCCATCTAGCTTTACCTTTTGATGTATTCCTACTTTTTGTATTTGAGAAGCTAGTTAACTTAACTATGCAAATATTATTTCACTCCTGGCTCTAGGTTGCATTCAAATTGGTGTTTTACCTAGAGATGTTGCAAAATGGGTCGCTCCATTGTTAGATGCGGGTTGGTTTGCATTTTCTGCATATATCTATCCAAAAGAAGTCCTTGCACGTGCTATTGAAGGAAGCAACAACAAAGCGAACCTGATTCTATATGTATATCAGGCATGTTTCTTTATAGTGTTTAGTTCATTGTCTGCAATGCTTCTTAAGAAAATGCAGGGAGATGACGGGTTGGTCAAAGTGAAACGGGTAGCTTTTATTGTGGGTGGAAGCAGACAAGGTTGTGTTGACCCACTAACAGGTTTTGGTCCATTTTGTATATACTTTATAAATAATGAACGCGTTAATTATGATTATAAAAACCATGTTGTTTAAGTTAACATTAATCATTTATCAAAATGATTTACGAGGCTGTTTGAACTAAAATAGAATTTGAGAGACTTTCAATCTGCTCGACTCATTCTCCTTTAAGCGAACTTTTATATTTGAAATAAAAACTAAAGCAGATTGATCCATTTATAAGTAAATGAGTCAAAATGACCACCTCCGCCTTCGTTCTCATAAAGTGGACTTATTATAGCTCGGTAACTATAACTAATTTTTTTAATACCTATGTAATCTAGTTTTGGTCATGTTATGTGCAGGGCCCTAATTATCTGAACATATCAAAGTCAGGCTCACCAGCCCTTGCTTCTGCAATGTGCTCTTGTTGCATCAATTTATATATATTGACCAATTATTTTTAATGTGTCTCTTAAATTGAGATATTGCATAATCTATTTTAAAAATGTGATCTGTGTATAGCATTTTCAACTTTAAGTATGATATATGAGTTGAGATGAATATAGAACTTTTTTTTTTTTTAAAGACTCGATGAATTAATCTTGACCATTCATTTTTTTCATCAAATTTTAAAGACTCGATGAATTAATCTTGACTATTCATTTTTTTATCAAAATTAAAAAAAAGAAAAAATAATTTATCTTTTTTTTGAAAATAAAATATCTTGTAAACGGTAAATCGCTAAGCAACAAAAAATATGTCATCACGACGAGAATTTTTTTACCTTTTAGTAGACTATCACTTCGATATACTTTCGACTTTTTTTTTTTTTTTTTTTTTTTTTTTTTAGTTTTGTTTTAGTGTTAAAATTTGCGTCTGAAAAAATCACATGTGATTTGTTTCTCAGGAATCACGTGTGATTTTTCAGACGTAAAATTCAACACTCACAAAAAAAGTCGAAGAAAAAGTTCATCGAAGTATATTGAAGTGCCTCTCAATAGAAAGATGATTTAATTCTCGTCGTCGTGATGGTATGATTCTATTCGCGTAATAATTAGCGGTTTATAAGATATTTAATTTTAAAAAGAAAAGAGTTTTTTCATTTTTATATATTAATAGAGAGCGATGATTGGTTTATTGAGTATTTAGAGAATTTTGGGTCCGCTTTGAACTTTTCTCTAAATCTGTAACGCCTTTAACTTCGTTTACATTCTTTATCATATCTAATATATTTTGATTTCATATATAAGTAAAAATTTAAACTTATTTATCAAACAATGTATACCAACAAATGTAATTTTTATGCTCTTTAAACTGATATCTATTGAGGAGAGTTATTTTACATACCAAACTTTTCTTACATACCAAGGGACTCATCTCCACCTTCCATTTAGTTTAAACTAATGGTGGGGATTAACCTAAGATTTAATATGGAAACATAAGTCCATGTCTTTTTTTCTTTTTTATTAATTAACTTCTTTTTTAACCTTTTTTTTTCTTTTTTTTTTTGTCTTTGTTTTTAATTCACGTTTTTTTCTAAATCAAGTTTTTTTTTTTTTTTTTTTTTTTTTTTTTTTTTTTTTTTTTTAATTCATGTTTTTTTCACTTTATTATGTTTTCATACGTCTTCGATTGTTTTCGTCCGTTTTCATATGTTTATATACGTTTTCAGACGTTTTTATCCGTTTTCAGACGTTTTTATCCGTTTTCATACGTTTTCGTCCGTTTTCAGATGTTTTTGTCCGTTTTCATACGTTTTAGTTCATTTTTATCCATTTTTGTCCGTTTTTGTAAGTTTTCGTCCGTTTTCAGATGTTTTTATCCGTTTTCATACGTTTTAGTTCGTTTTTATCCATTTTTGTCCGTTTTCAGACATTTTCGTCCGTTTTTGGCAGTTATTATACGTTTTCATACGTTTTCATCTCTTTTTTTACATTTTCGTCTGTTTTTTTACGTTTTTGTCTGTTTTCAGACGTTTTCGTCCGATTTTACGTTTTCGTTCATTTTTTATACGTTTTCGTCTGTTTTCATACGTTTTCGTCCATTTTTATATTTTTTTTTCGTTTTCAGACGTTTTCGTCCGTTTTCATACGTTTTCAGACGTTTTCGTCCGTTTTCATATGTTTTCAGCAGTTTTTATACGTTTTCATACGTTTTCGTCCGTTTTTGTTCATTTTTCATACGTTTCGTCCGTTTTCAGACGTGGTTTTATGCTTTCATACGTATTCGTTTGTTTTCTTATGTTTTCATCCGTTTTCATACATTTCTGAATATCCCAATTGATATTCTTAATATCACAAGTGATTTTCTGTGATATTCAAGATATCACTTGTGATATTAAGAATATTAATTGTGATATTCAGAAACATATGAAAACGTATGAAAACGAACGAAAACGGACGAAAACGTATGAATGCAGACGAAAACCTAAGAAAGTGAAAAAAAAACGTGAATTAAAAAAAACGTGAAAATCACTTGTGATATTCAGAATATCACTTGTAATATTCTGAATATCACAAGTGATTTTCATGTTACAAAACATTAGTTGAAAATCACTTGTGATATTCAGAATATCACTTGTGATATTCAGAGTATCATCACTTGTGATATTCTGAGTATCATCAATTATGGTATTCTGAGTATCATCACTTGTGATATTCTGAGTATCACAGAATATCACTTGTGATATTCAGAAACGCGAATTAAAAAAAATGTGAAAATCACTTGTGATATTCAGAATATCACTTGTGATATTCTGAGTATCATCAATTGTGATATTCTGAGTATCATCACTTGTGATATTCAGAAACGCGAATTAAAAAAGTGAAAATCACTTGTGATATTCAGAATATCACTTGTGATATTCTAAGTATCATCAATTGTGATATTCCGAGTATCATCACTTGTGATATTCTGAGTATTACAGAATATCACTTGTGATATTCAGAAACGTATGAAAACGTCTGAAAACATTTAAAAACGGAATAAAACAAATGAAAATGGACGAAAACGTAAGAAAACAGACGAATATATAGGAAAACGGACGAAAACATGAATTAAAAAACGTAAGAAAACATAAAAAAATGGACGAATATTCAGAAACGTGAATTAAAAAAATGACTTGTGATATTCAGAATATCACTTGTGATAATACAGAATATCACTTGTGATATTCTGAGTATCATCAATTGTGATATTATGAGTATCATCACTTGTGATATTCTGAGTATCATCACTTGTGATATCCTGAGTATCACAGAATATCACTTGTGATATTCAGAAACGTATGAAAACGCCTGAAAATGGCTGAAAACATTTAAAAACGGACGAAAACATATGAAAATGGACGAAAACGTAAGAAAACGGACGAATATGTAGGAAAACGGACGAAAATGTCTAAAAACGGACAAAAATGTATAAAACGGACGAAAACGTATGAAAACGGACAAAAACGTAAGAAAACGGACGAAAACAGACAAAAATAGATGAAAACTTATAAAAATGGATTGAAACGTATAAAAACAGACAAAAAAGTACAAAATCGGACGAAAACGTATGAAAATGGACGAAAACAGATGAAAACGTATAAAAATGGACGAAAATTTATAAAAACTGACGAAAACGGACGAAAACGTATTAAAATGGACGAATATGTAGGAAAACGGACGACAACGTCTGAAAGCGGACAAAGATGTATAAAAACGGACAAAAACATATGAAAACGGACGAAAACGTAAGAAAACGGACGAAAACGTATGAAAACGGACAAAAGCAGATGAAAATGTATGAAAACGGACGAAAACGTATAAAAACGGACGAAAACGTATAAAAACGGATAAAAACGTATAAAAACGGACGACAGAGAAAACGTATAAAAACGGACGAAAACGTATAAAAACCGACGAAAATGGACGAATATGTATGAAAACGGACGAAAACGTATGAAAACGGACGAATATGTATGAAAACGTACGAAAAAGAAAAAAAACGTTAAAAAAAAAAAAAAAAAAAAAAAAAGATTTATAAAAAACGTGGTTTAGAAAAAAGACCAAATTTTTTTTTTAAAACGTGAAACTAAAAAAAGACAAAAAAAAAGAAAAAAGAAAAGAAAAGAGATTTAAAAAAAAGACAAAAAATAAATAAATAAATAAGAAAGACAAAAAGACAAAGTAAAAGGAAAAAAAGACATGGACTTAGGTTTCAATATTAAATCTTAGGTTAATCCCCATTAGATCAAACTAGATGAATGGTGAGGATTGATCCCTTGGTATGTAAACAAAGTTTTGTCCTCAAATGATCCTAAATCATATCTATTTTGATATATCTTATTGAGTTTTTTTATAAGATTTTCGATTCTTTGCATAAAATACGTCAACAAATGTTATAACTTACAAAGACATACTCCGTATTACGAATGTATTGCAACATCTATACTACATATAATGGGTGTATGGTCAAAGGTGGAAAATGAAAATTCAATGTTGTGGAATGTTGAAAATAATGTATTCCCCATTTTGCCCTTCTCAATTAACAAAAGCACACACAAATACACACACCGCATATCATATTCTCTCTTCTGTTCTCTAACCTAAAACACACCACATCGAAAAACAGCAGCCGCCGCCAACATAACCTATCTCCGCCACCATCTGCCGAATTGCCACCATCTTTCGATGGTTTAGGTAGTTTCAGGTAGTCGGGGGGGGGCTGGGTTTTTGCAGCCGCTGTCGCCGGATCTGTTGTTGCAGCCGCTGGATGTGTAGTAACCGCCGCCTGAGTTAGTCACCACAGCTGCTCGAGTTTTACTTTCAAAGTGAGTTGTAATTTAGTTGCATTTTTAGTAAAAGAGGGTGTTAATTTGTTGTTGTGTTTATAGAATTTGTGTTAGAGATTGTTGCTTTGTCATAATCTGGTTTAAGGTTTTGGATTTTGGGATTTTTTGGTACTTGCGTGTTAGTGATAAATATTGTTATTATTATTTATTTTTTTGAATTTATGTAATTTGTGTTAAAAGATTTAAGAAATTTGTTATTGTTTGTTGAACGCTAGAAATTTCTTTATATGAAAATATTATGTTTGTTTTATGTCACCTTCTTTGCAATGTTGGTTGTTATTTGATGTTTTGGGTAAAACAAGAAGCATAAAAATGAGGGTATCAACAGCTTATTGCCTTATATGACTGTAGTCTATAGATGTAATGTGCCTATATGCTGTAATGTATCCTAAAATTATTCAACATGTGTGCTATTCTTCTTTTTGGTGTGGTCCCTTGTATCTTTTGGTCTAGCACTCTATCTAGCGCTAATTGAAAATAAAACATATGAACTTTGTTGATTTTAGGCTTTTTGGTTTTAAGGAATCGAAACTTAGGAGTTAGGAAACATAAACAAGTATCAAGCCTTATTCACCAGGACAACGGGGTGATTTACAATTTAATGTGAATATGGGACTATTAAATTTTCTTGTAGAGATAAAATACTGAAAATGCATTTCTAAAGTCAAAAGTGTAGCTACTAGCAACATATTCTTGGCTTGATATTAAAACACACCGAAACATTCTTAGTTTAATGGTCATGTCATGTTTTGGTGTGTGTTTACTATACAGCGACACAAGTCATGAATAACGTAGTTTTTATTTGGGGTACTGTTAAGTTATAATTCCTGATCTTGAGTGATCATTAATAAATCTTATATTAAAAACAAGCTGTCGGCCTTATTATGGAACTTGGTTGGACTTATATGTAAAGTTGGCATTATGACTTCAATTTTCAATACGTGGTCTTTCGGTAAAAGGTATCTAACTTTTGTATTTGGTAATTGGGTTTAGGTACTTTACTGGCTGTCTGGTCTAACTTGCACCGACGAGAATTTCATTGCAAAATCCGGTGCTCAGCGAGTTGCTTCGACTGAAGGCATTGCTTTGATTGTTCCAGATACATCTCCACGTAAGTCTGCCTTTTATAGTGTTAGAAACCTTCTTCATATGTGTGGCTATCAGTGCTCCAAAAGCGTAGTGATTTCTATATATGCAACACTCGAGTTCGCACATAATTTTCAGTTATTGCGCTTGAATAAACCAAGTCACTAACCTACTGTTTTTGTGCATGATATAGGAGGCCTGAATGTGGAGGGGGAATCAGACAGTTGGGATTTTGGTGTTGGTAAGTTGCATGAAATCAGAAACTGCATATCCTCGTATTTTTTATTAATTGCTTTATGTGGAAATAAGTCAATTGCTTATTAATTACTTTTAAAGAGTAAAGACGTAGGCGATTGATGAAGTTTGGCAATTATTTAATGTGCTCGTTACTTCATATTTGAAACAGGTGTGGGCTTTTATCTGAATGCTACTGTAGAGAAGTGGAAGAACTGGCAGATGTATGACTATGTAGTCAAGGAACTACCACAACTACTTGGTGAGAACTTCCCACAGCTTGATACATCAAGGGCTTCTATTACTGGTCACTCTATGGGTGGACATGGAGCACTTACTATCTACTTAAAGAACCTCGACAAGTACAAGGTATTCCAGTTTGTCCTATGCTTTTTCTTGAATTGATTAAAATGTATACCCTGTTAGCAACGAGCCTAGAACCAAAATCATTGTTTAAAAAGTTGAGTTAGTACCAGTTAACTAAAATGCCACAGTACAGTGTACTGCATTGGGGAATATTTAGAAAATGATTCTTTGAATTTGCATGTTTAGATTGCGCATTCATTAGTAGCATTATGCGTGTACTGTGATTGATTTGCTCATATTTTCTTTTTAATGTCTTTGCTTGCAGTCTGTGTCGGCATTTTCTCCTATTGTGAACCCCATCAATTGTCCATGGGGACAGAAGGCATTCACAAACTATTTGGGAGACGATAAGACTGCTTGGGAGGTATTTTTTTGTATAATTTGGTTGGGGTGTTTGGTGTAACAAGAAGCAGGTCCTCATAGTAATATTTCTTAATATGCAGGAATATGATGCCACTTGCCTGATAGTGCAGTACAATGACGTGGCAGCTACAATCTTGATTGACCAGGTAAATCAATCTGTTCATCAACATATTTGGATGCTATAATGATCTTTTGAAGTTCATTATTCCTTGAAACATTTAGATATTGCAACTTTACCTCATCGTAGTCCAAACATATTTACTTAGTATACTAATTGTATACTATACCACCCAAAAAGATGCATCAATTTTCATAAAAACAAAATAGCATGATGATCAATAATGTGTTGGAAGGCATATATTATGTGATGAAATGAACATTTTACTTCATCAACGGTATATAAAGTTTTGAAATTGGCATGTGTTTACAATTATTCAGTGGTTTAACACTCGTAAGCTCATTCGTATAAATTTATGATTGTTGTCTGCAGGGTGATGATGACAAGTTTTTGCATGAAAATCAACTGTTGCCAAGCAAGTTTGACGAGGCATGCAGGGCCGAAAAAGCTCCTCTGCTATTGCGCATGCAACCTGGCTATGATCACTCTTACTTTTTCATAGCCTTTTTCATAGACGATCACATCCGTCACCATGCACAAGCTCTTAACCCGTAAGCTTGCTTCTAAAGCACGCCCCTTGACCTTGTGAACATGATAACTTAAGACTTAAAAGAACTTCTTAAGCGCGAGTATTCATCTTTTTTTTTTTTTTTTTTTTTTTTTTTTTTTTTTTTTTTTTTTTGAATCAGATGAAAACGCGTGTTTTAGTATTATGCATCAGAAAAGAGTGCACCTGGGCCTTGTGATGATGCAGGAAGTAGCGCCCAAAAAAGTTTGTCAGAAAGCAACAATCTTAAGGCAATGGTCACAGCCGGTTCAAAAGGAAGTTTTATCAATATATCTCAAATGACTGCTTGTGAGGGACAGAAGAACGTCGAGGGTAAACGGATTCCATTTGGTTTTATGGATCAGACTCTTCCTCATTTCACAAAAGATAATTATTGAACACATTTCAGATTAAATAGAACTTCTTTCGTTTATCTAATGTGTTCCTTATATCTGAAACGTTTGTAAGTTACGAATTTGTTGCTCCGATTTCATGTATGATTAAATAGAAGTTCTTCCGTTAATCTAATTTTGGTTGTATGTTTTTACAGTTATTATCTTGTCAAAAGTTAATAAGTAATGAAATTTAAAATTTGAAGTTGAAACAAGTTTTTTTTTTTTTTTTTTTTTTTTTTTTTTTTTTTTTTTTTTTTCATGGATCAGACTCTTCCTCATTTCACAAAAGATAATTATTGAACACATTTCAGATTAAATAGAACTTTTTTCGTTTATCTAATGTGTTCCTTATATCTGAAACGTTTGTAAGTTAGGAATGTGTTGCTCCGACTTCATGTATGATTAAATAGAAGTTCTTCCGTTAATCAAATTTTGGTTGTATATTTTTACGGTTATTATCTTGTCAAAAGTTAATAAGTAATGAAATTTAAAATTTGAAGTTGCAATAAGTTTTTTGTTTTATTATTTTTTTTTTTATATATATATTTTTTAAATACTTTTGAATACTTAATAAATGTTTTATTCTTTATAGTTGATGACCCTTGCTTTTCAAGAGTATAATTCTACACCTCAAATATCGTTTATCAAGAAGTTTTACGTGAAGAGTAACGTGTGTTGTTAGTTTTTATCTCACAACTAATGTAATGTTTTACTTTCAGTTTCATTAAATGTTTTTATATGTTGTTTGATAGATGTTAAGAATTTTTTCTAGATTTTGGTTATCGTGTAGTACAACCGTTTGCAATTACATTCTGATCGGTTCACGTTCTATTTTGAACGCTACACAAAACACTCACCACAATATCACAAATCGTTAATTATTTGCCGCTACGAATTCCGTTGCTTATTAAATGTTTTATTCTTTATAGTTGATGACCCTTGCTTTTCAAGAGTATAATTCTATACCTCAAATGTCGTTTATCAAGAAGTTTTACGCGAAGAGTAACGTGTGTTGTTAGTTTTTATCTCATAACTAATGTAATGTTTTACTTTCAGTTTCATTAAATGTTTTTATATGTTGTTTGATAGATGTTAAGAATTTTTTCTAGATTTTGGTTATCGTGTAGTACAACCGTTTGCAATTACATTCTGATCGGTTCACGTTCTATTTTGAACGCTACACAAAACACTCACCACAATATCACAAATCGTTAATTATTTGCCGCTACGAATTCCGTTGCTATGCACGGGTACTCGCCTAGTATTACAAATGTATGCGACATATTACGATGTGTTACAACATATTACGGTAGCATTAATTTGTTTTTCTCTTTCCTAACAAAATTTTTTCTTTCTTATTTTTCCTTACCTAGCACATATTATTTCTCTTTAGTGTATGCATATTGTAATCTCATTTTTTTCATATGAATTAGTTACGAATTTATTTTACGAATTTGTTACCTTAATTTTTTTATATTATTGTAAAAAAGCATTTACATACTTTATAAAATATTGTTGGGACAAAAGATTTATGTAAGCATTTCATGGAGGATTTTCAACGTCACTGTAGAAGGCGGAAGAAGTCTAACTCATAAAGTATTTCGAAGTTTGGCAGCTCTTTGTGAACTTGACTACTCGAGCATAATGAACGTGTTATTTGATCAAACTATTTAAAGCTAGATTTTAATATGCTTGCCATCTTTTCTTAATTTCACATTTCTCCAATTTAAAAAGTGAAAGTTCACAAATTTAGCAGTTTGAGACTTCAAGTTTTTCATAAAATGTAAAAGTAAAAAACTTTCATATATAAACAAGCCAGTAACTAAACGTGATAAGATCTAGTTCAAAAAAAAAATAATAAAAAAAATAAAAAACTAACTAAGCGTGATAAGAGAGACAATTTATTTACATTGAGTTCGCATTCTAAAAATAAATATTGTTCAAAAGCAAGGGTGTTCAGTGTCTACTTTCCCGCCAAGATAGGTGTTAGTTTTGTGGATATAAAATTAATAGAGTATGACCGGATTCGAACACGAGACTTTGGGATTGCACACTTTACGTATAAGTTTCAATGTTTTAATAATTAATATAATAAGTTATGTTTAATTATTAAATTCACAATAAACGACTAAAAAGCGTTAGGTAATTAATGGAATTGACTAACGGTCGGTAAATGTCAATGGGATACGAAGAAAATGAAACGAGACGAGAGAAGGTTCTAGAAATCCTCTCTTGGGCTTGTTTATAGCCAAACAATGGAATCCCACATCGGAAACCATTGTAAACTTGATCTCAACCATAAGGATATAAATACATCTCTATGCATTCATCCCTTGGTACACTTGATTTCAATAGAAGGTCAAATTTCTTCTTTTCTCCTCTCTTGTTCATAGGTTGACAAGTGAAGCCCCTAGAAAGGGATTTGCGAGTAACCTTGAGCATTACAAAGTGTTTGGTTAATCTATTGTGATCAAGAACCTAGTTTTTCTCATTGAAACGCTTGTAATACGTGTGTACAAGAACGAAGGACAAACATACTTTTGTTTGTGATCTTTTCCCTATTCGACTAAGGAGTAGTCGATTTTACTAAACCCTAATTTAGTGGTCAAGGGAAAGCTTTCTCTCTCCTAATTTAGTCGATTTAGTGGTCAAGGGAAATCAATCTTTCACCTTAACTCCCATTTTTTTTATACTTACACAATTAAAAACGTAAACGTAAAAATATAAAAACGTAAACTTCAAATTTAAAAACACAACGTACGAAATTAAAACGTTACATAAACTTTAAATATTAAACATAGTACATAAACCGGGAATATTAAAACAATACATAAACTACGATTATTAAATACGCAAACATACGAAAGTAAAACACATTACATGAACTTCGAAATTAAAACTAGAAGTTTAAACCCCACTTCTCTTTGATCCCCGCTCTAACCTCGTCCATGGCTCTGCGTGCATCCCCAGTCACATGCTCATATGGCTGCATATAGAACATTAAGTCTTTTTTCTTTGCTTTATATTCATTCACTTCCACTTCCTTCCTTTTTATCTCCATCCATTCAGCCCGTTCTTTCCTCTTCAATTGATTGTCACGTTCGACTTGTTGTGCCATCTCCGATATCATCATCTTAGCCAAATCCTCTTCATTAATAGTTGCCGACGATCTCGACTTACTCACACCTTTATTCTTCAAAGCTTTCGCTTGGTCCCTACCCATTAGTCGTGAAAGTTCTTGCACCTCATTTTCCTCGTCATCTCCACCGGCATCATCATTCAGGTTTATACTTGTATCTCCTCCACTCTCTTGGTTGAACGAACTAGACCCAGATGACTTGTATCTCTTGGACCTTTCATTTGCTTCCTTTGATAAAAAACCTGGAACTTCAGTCTCATTCCATTTCTGACATTTCCTTAACTGCTCCCAACAATGTTTGAGTGTGAACTTTACTCCGTATTCAGCTTCATAGTTTAGAGTTGCCTTATTGTAGTAATCTTCATCTCCGGCTCCACTAATAGGCTGCATACGCATGAGGTTATTATACACTCCACAAAAACGAGCCACATTCGGCCGCACCGTCTTCCATTTCCCAAGAACCATATCGTACCCTCGTCGATCCGATTTTTTTTTGCTCGCTAGGTACGCCTGTACAGCAGACCAATATCCATTCCCCTTCCTAGTGTTACCTATGGCAGAATCTTCGGATACATGAATCCAACCTTTACACAACGCAATTTCTTCTTCTTGGGACCATGGGATGTTCCTTAGTAGCTCATCGGTTTGAGCCGGCTGTGGCCTCTTTTGGCGTTTTCTCGTCCTTGCTGTAACCGGTGGTGGTGACGGGGCTGGGCCCTCGGCGGGAGATTCTTCACGTTGAGTGTTTTGTTGGTGTTGTTGTGAGAAATGAGGTGAGGTGAGTACATATCCTCATCAAATTGAGGTGAGTACATATCCTCATCAAATTAAGGTTGTGATGATGAACCACCAAATTGGGTTTCTGACATATCAAACGGGAACGAGTTATGTTGGCCCGAGAATTGGCTAAATGCGTTTTGTTGGTGTTGTTGTGAGAACTGGTTAAAGGATGGTGGTTGTGGCTATGGATTACGGTATGGTCGGTTTGGGTAGGCTTGGTTATAATATAATGATTGTGGCCGTAAGTTGCGTTGTGGGTTTGGCGGGGGAGTATTTCCTAGATTGAAGGTTCCTTCGGGTGTCGGGAGATTGCTTTGATTATTTATTCGTTGGGCACGATTGATGTTTCGGGGAGTGTTTTCTTGAGACATTTTTTTTATAAAAAGAGTGTAAAAGATTTGAGATTGTGTTTAAAATAATGGGTTTTGTGTGTATTTATAGAAGAAAAATTGGAGGTGTTGATTTTTTTAGTATTATTTTTTTTAAACCATGCAACGGATACATTTTAAATATTCACAGCATCTTCGAAATATAGATAGGTGAAGACTTCACCATAATTGTTCTTGGAAGGTGTGTCTCGCGCGTGAATGAAGGTGGGAGGCAAGGAGCTAGCGCGTGAGGGAGAGTGAAGTGGTGAAACCTTCACCTCTCTTGCCAACCAGGATATTAAGTTGAAAGTAAACGGCCTCTAAGAGATGATCGATTACAATGTAACTTTTTTCATATTATTTTACTCGAATGCTAAAATTAAAAATATAATATTTTTACCTTTTGCTCCTCTTTCTAATTTCTATTATGTGAAGTAAAAAAGCTATTGAATAATAGTGGTGTTTGACACATTTTGTCTAATTTTGTAAGTTGTATGAGTACTAATTTTGCAAGTTGTTGAGGTCATATCTTTCAATGCATTATGTCTTTGAGCACATTTTCTTCTTTAGGGCATCTTTTCTTGTTTTAAGAATCATTAAAGAATTTTAAATTAGTCTATAAAATCTTTTCTTTGACTCACTGCAAATTACACCGTAAAACAGTCTATAAAATCATACACAGTCTTAGGTTAAATATAGCAATTAACACGTTATTATATTTTTCTTTGACTTACTGCAAATTAAAATATATTCACATTTCTGCAACATCTCTTTTCTTAGTTTTCAATTCTTATTCATGTTTCTTTAAATTAAAAATTAATATATTCAAAACATCGATTCAATCATTCGTTTATAAACATTTCTTTTCTATCTATGATAAATCACATTAAAAAACAAGTAAACCAATCATTTACGCTACACCATTATTTCATTTGATGCACTGTATGTAGGGGTGTCTGTAGGGTCGGGTCAACCCAACCCGAACCCGAACCCGATCGGGTCGGGTCTAATCGGGTCAAAAAATATAGTCGGGTTGATTTGACCCGAACCCGATAACCCGATAGTGTTATCGGGTCGGGTTCGGGTTAAATAAAAAATATTATCGGGTTATCGGGTCAAGCCGATAAGACCCGACAATTTTATCTTAACTCATTTTAATCTTTATCTTACAATATTTTTGGTCCAATCACATAGAAGCTTTGGCAGTAAGTAATTAGCATGCATTTACACGTACACTGTTTTCATTCAAATGCATTCTTATGGTTACAACACACTACATGTATCATGCATGTGTGTGTATTTAAGATTTGAATCACAGTTTACTTCACTGCCTAGTACGCCTAATAATTCTAATGATAAGAATTTCAAATGCCTCTATCCAAAATAAGATAACTTTCCCTCAATAAACCTCTGATAAATATCCTCTTTGTCTCATCTTGGTTCTATCTTATGGTGACATAAACCCATGCATTCCTTATATACGTATACCATCAAACTCATTTACACAAAAACACTTTGAAGTTCCTTTTGGTTTCACTGCCCACTGTCGAAGTATCCCAAAGATACCACAAGGATTTGTAGTTTGTTCAAGTCATTCTCATGCAAACACTCCCTCTCACACACTCACGTACACAGCTCACTCACACAAAACACATACAAGTTTTCTTTGTTCACTGCTTCCTGTACGAGAAGATCAATCCAGGTTCTAGGTGATCACAACAATCGGGTCACCCGATAACCCGAATCACCCGACCCGACATAACCCGACCCGACTACCACCCGAACCCGATAACCCGAATCCTTATCGGGTCGGGTGTCGGGTGAGTTTTTTAAAAATCCAAACCCGACTCAGCCCGACCCGACAGACCCGATAACCCGATAACACCCCTAACTGTATGTCTTATAAGAAAAGAAGGGGTCGGTTATAAGGACCCTTTCTGGTTTACAGTTTGTACCTCATGTTTTTTTCTTTTTTCTTTTTCTTTTATTTTTTTTAAATAAAACTGTAAAACGAAAAGTGCGGAATACAAAATATAAAGTTTAACAAGTCAAAAGTATTAAACTGCCAAAAAGTATGGAGCAAAAACTAATAAAAACTGCTGGTGGACAAAAAAAAGATATTCTTGTACTTTTTTGTACTTTTCTTGTGGGCCCGAGGGAATGTATATCATAACCCCAAAAGAATTATACGTAGTTTTTCAACTATAAAAAACTACGGTACTTGAGATTTATCCATGCTTGGTATTGTTTTCCAATCATCTAATGAACTATCATAGTCTTCTCATGTCTGGGGAACTTGTAACGGCCCAAACCAAATTTTACAAAAAATTTGCAAAACCGGCTTAACCAAAACTGACATTCTGTTACAAATCAAGTACTTTGATATACTTCTATTTATGCTAAATATCATGTGGCCATACGGGTTTTGCATCAACATTACATAAAAACTATATTTTGCTCTATTTCTGGAAGACTCTTTTAAGACTCGAAATTTAACGAAACTTTCCATAAATGATTAAACCATCATAAAGTTTATAGAATTACAAAATTTTGACATTTATAACGTCCGGAAATGAGACTTACAAAATGTGGAGATTATACCAAACACCCCATTTTGACCCATTTACAACCATTGATCTTAAACCGCGTATAGACCCATACATCTACTATTTCTAAACATGACATTTTACAAAACATTGCATCATACGACACTTGAGGTTTTACTTTACTTCGAGCTCGGTGTCTAAAATACAACTACTTGCATATTCATAAGCAAAAAACTTCTATTCCCTGGTGTAGCAATCTGTAAAATTCTCCAGTAATTTGTAAATGCTAATCAAGTACTAATTACCATTACTGATCAGTTAACCATTTTTATGGGCAAAATTTGAAAATTTTGTTTAGTACGTTACATTAATTCAAACACATTGGAACGAGCTCACACACGGACCACAACGAATCCAACACACTCATTATAAACCAAACGGATCACATGTACTATTCCTGACCCAACTTTTGGCCTGTTACTATTCAAAGCCCAACCTAAGTTTTATATTTCTTATTATTTCACTCGACTGAACACACAAAACTTGGCTTCGATATCTTTTAAATTCAACACACAACATATGCAACTCTTTACACCACTAGAATCTCCATACACCAAAGAATCAGTATGTCGAGTCTCACTTTCTATTTCGAACGTTTGATACGTGAACAAGACCCAAAGTAAACCCCTCTCGACAACAATTACAAAACTCACATAATTTATCCAATTCGACCTAAACTTATTTTCACCTAGCCCTTTTATTTTCCCCCAGTCGTATATGAGTTTATAACATCATTTCTCACCTTCATACACTTTTGGTCACGTTACATATTTGTTTTGGACACTAAATATATCGTACGAGACATATATATATACACAAGTTGTGTTATGACCAAAACCATACACAAACCCCCCCCCCCCCTAACTCCTATGTACTCGAGAGATATTCTCCTTATCTTAGCCAAATCTATGCTAACAATCAAATCACCACAAGTTGAGGTATTAAAATACCATATAATCTACTAAATACATGCATATATACGATACATACTCTTAACTCCCATTCACACTTGAAAAACTCACTCCCATTTCTCTTTAAGTCCTCTATACTTACTGCGCCGAGAGCCTCAAGAATCCAGGACCATTTCTCCATTGTGTTCGAGCCAATTCCAAGTCGAAAACATTGTTCCCGAGCCCTTTGTGATCGTTCTAGCAAGAGAAGTCTATATCTCTCGATTCCCAGATCATTCTAACGTATAACTCGCCACCTCTTAGGTGTTGTAAGTCCATTCGAACCATTTTCCAGTCATTATTATGAATTTCCATACACCATGCATCGTTATGAATTTCTATTCGAACGTATTATACTTTTTATGCATTATTTAAGTTTCTTGTATTTATTTTTACGTAATATATATTTGACCTCCTTCATGGATGGCTAGAAATACGAGTAGTACATTCATTTGACACTCACATGTTCATTTTTATGCATATCGAGCCTCAATTCTAACTTATATTTCATATCACACGATTATATGTGATATTTCATTTTATCGACTAAGAATGGCCTCGTTAAATTCATTTTTATACACACAACATATTGTTTTTATTACTCGACTTGATAATCCACAAGACCATCTAATAAGCTAATGAAATAAGCTCTTGTCATAAGCTAGTAAAAGTCCTTTTTGAAGCCTAAACCTATCGCTACTCGGACAGACTTAAAACTTAATCATTTTAACGTGTGGGCTTTTTAGCCCAATAAGCAGTTTTTAAGCACTCATGATAATCAGTTCGAATAAGCTGTTTGGTAATATTTTTAAGACCATAAAATGAGCCCAATGATAAGCCCAATATCCCTTAAAACCCCTCGGATCAGTAACTCTTATTGGGCCTTTATTTTAACTCGTTAAAGCCCAATAAGTAGTTAATAAGCACTCTCAATAAGCTATTGATATAATCTTTTTTGTACTGTTTTTAAGACAATGAAATAAGCCTAAAACCAGGCCCACCTTATTTTAAAACCCAATGAATCGTTATCTCATATTAGGCTTGGTTTTTGTCTCGTTAAAGCCCAATAAGCAAGAAATAAGCACTTTTTATGAATAAGCTTTATAAAGATGTTAAAACTTTCAGAAAACATTTCACATCATTTTTGTGATTTTTGGACTAAGTTTGCAAAATATATTACAAATCGGGTTAAAATTGTCAAGTTCACAAAATTATGTTGCAAACTGCCATTTCAGTAACTTGAGGGTGGAAATTGTTAAAACAGTAAACATAAGACTTAAAATGTAACATTTGACCCTTTTGGACTAAAAATGCAATTGATAACTAAGCAAGGACTAACGGTGCAAAACTTACTTCGTTAGGGTAGAAAGTGTAAATTTTGTATAAGTTCAAGGACCAAACTGTAACTTTATTTCATATTGAATTCTATTTCTTATTTTACACTTTCTCATTCCATCACGTGCATTTTTACAATTCATACAAATATTTTATCACGTTACGTTTATAATTATATATAACGAAATTCTAACGAATAAACTTAACGTTTCGTTCAACCACTTTCGAAGAAACGATATTTATGAAATCAACAACATAAAAACAAGATAATATTATATATAATATTATTTTTGAACTTTAAACATTTTAAGCATAACACTCACACACATCACAAACCAAATCGTTATCCGTTACTCATTTTCACACTCATTGTTCGTATTAAGTCAAAACTATCAAATTCTCAGACTTCACTATTATTCAGGTCGTGTGTTGGAGCCGTTTCCGTAATTCACTTGATTTCACATTTCACCTTGTCAGTTACACACAAGGTGGGTCATAGCCCCACTTTTACTTATTTAACAACTTTACACTCTATGGGGGAGATACATGCTACAAAAGCCCCTCACATCATGAACCATATTGCCTAAGTTACTCTATTGCCAAAAGCCCCTCACATCATGAACCATTAATCACTTGCGAGTGAACGCGAATATAGTTAATAGATCTATTGGAGGTTGACTGCCTATTCCACTAATGCCTGACGGATAGCCTTATTTGCTAGTCGGATTAGTCGCAATGCACTATATTTGAAGGAACTAGGAAGATGGCAATCTCCTACACGAGGGCCACATTATCACTGGTTACTAACACTGTTAATGTTTGCGTGTCATGAGACTTAGGGCAATATATCCAACTGTAATATCACCATTTCAAACATGATTGTAATTCACCGGTTACTAGTCCATACTTGTCTAACCACATACTTGGCTAGTCATGCCAAACTAACCCTTAATCTAACACTAATCCAAGCACATTAAGCCAAAAAGCTCCTAAACCATTAGCACAATCTCACACATAACACATATATGATAAATTTAATATAACTTTATCTTATAATCAATTTACTTACCTTGATCCTTAGCTAATATTACCAAGAACATCACCACCACAATCTCTTGACTCCTAAACAAGATCATTCCAACATAACACTTTTCAAATGCATAACTACAATAAAAGGGTTTACACAACCCATTTACATAACTCAAAATCATCTTTAATCATCATATGACCATATCTTGATCATATGATGAAAACCTCCAAATTACTCCAAGAACCCTAACTCTAATTTGATCAAGGATAGGTACTACTTACTTGAGGAATGATTGTAATGAACTTAATTAATTCTTGAATTGGGGCCTTAATCACCATCAATATTGATCACCAAGATCACTTTGTTCCCCTCTCCCCCTCTTCTTGTTCTTCACGTCTCAACACGCATACAAACACATAAGACAAATGGAAGCTAAAAGAATTCCAGGGAATTATCTGTTGACATTTTAGCATAAAAGGTCCCCTAAGTTCCCTCTTTATTGATTTGGCCATATGACACTTATCACACATTAAAACTTATATTTTTTACTTAATAGGTTTGACTACCACTTAAGCATTTGACTAACTAATCATATTTAGCTTTTCAGTACTTAAAGTCATATTCACCTATCCCAATGGCATTTTACTAATAATATACTCAAAACCAATTTTGAGGTGTTACAGAACCTGTGTCCATTTTTTAAGGTTGTTGGTTCGATGGCCCGCTAGCCGTGATCTCAAGTAATTCACATTGAATGTTCGTGGCATACCGAGCCTGAATGGTGTTTGCGCCCGCAACTAGATATAGTTTGGTGTTTAAAAGTAGGCTATACAGAGCTGCCATCGGCTGCTATTCATGAGGAATCCTTATTTCTCTACATATTTTGACAATATACCCAGTCTAAAAGCGCCAAAATTTCATATGAAAAAACTTTATTTGAATGTTTGACTAGTATTGATTTTGAAAAGAAAGAGTAAATAGCTAATATGCTAATATCATCGATCATCAAAAACCACCGTTTACAACGGAAGGTGTGAGATTACCCTGTTGTATTATTAACATTTAACCAAATACTAATATAGTACCTTTTTTATGCTACTTATGGGGTGATTAGGTAAGTACATTTCTAAAGGCTGTTAAGTTTTAGCTAAGCACTTGAAATGGTAAAATGAAAAAGAGACACTAAAGTGCTATGTTATAAGTACTTTTAAGGCATTAACAGTAGTCATTTTGTGATTAGATAATGCATCATATTGGCAGCTATTGAACACACAACAGACACGTGACTGGATGCCGAGACAGTAGGTTGGACATCTATTATGTCAATTGCTTCTGCAACATTCGATGGCATACATGTATCAGCCTTCTTTGGGGCCAACTTTCATTTGGTCCTCATGTTAAGCACAAAAGAATATAGCAGCTAAAAGAAAACAACATTACAGCCATTTGAAAGGTCAAGCAACAACAATTTTTAGTTGACCCTAAAATTCATCAACCAAAGTCACAACCCGACAACCATTTTAATTACAAACAAAATCACAAAAATCATAAAACAATTAAAGTAACCCTAAAAATCAAGCCACAACACATGTTAAAAAAAAAAAAAAAAAAAAAAAAAAAAAAAAAAAAAAAAAAAAAAAAACAAACAAACCTTGCCAGAAATAAAAAACACAATTGAGTTAACACATAATAATTAAAAACATATACTATCATAATTGAGATTAAAGATTACCTTTAATGCCATTGCTTTTCTTTAGCTCCAATTATATTTCTGAATGACTTCACAATCATAAACTGCAAGTCGATGATTATCTGTTATTGATCAAATGATTTTGATGTTAAGAGATTGAATTGAGTGATTGTTTTAAGGCGGTGGAAGTGGGGAGGAGAGATTTTTTTTGGCGAAAGGATGTGTTAAGCAAGAACTGGGTAGTATTTTTTAAGTATACAATTAATTTTTTAATCAATGAGCAGTGCTTATAACAGTGACCTCTTCATGTTACAACCACACATTTTGCAGTACAAATGATAGAAGCGTCGGTACTGTTATAAGCACTGTACCAAACAACTCATTGATGCATTCCATCTCCTGACAATTAGATATATAAGATAATGTGTCGGTTATAGTGAATAAATCACATAATTCAAACAACGAACAGAATGTTGAATTAGAAGTTTAGAACTTACTTGAAAGCTATAAGTTCACCTTGGATAATCTCCACCTCAGATCCGAGTATCTCCACCTTGAGTGGGAGCAGTGGTGGTTGTTGATAGTTGACCTGTGTTGATGGTAATAAAGATACCATCTTTTATCATTGTGATATCAGCTGGTGGATTTGATGAGAGGAAGATGGTCTGGAATTTTCTAGCAATTGAGGAGAAGTGTGTGGACAAAGAATGGATAAAAATAGAGGTAAACGGGTGCTACAGTTGGATTAACAGTACCCTCCTAATATTGCAACCAATGAGGTGGCAGTACAAATCTTAGAAACATTGTTACTGTTATTAGCACTGTTGGGTACAATTTTTTGAAGCACAACACCTACTGACAAATAGATAGATATATAATTTTGAATTTTCTCTTCTAAATACATCCACAGATTTACTTTGACATATCATTATGTGAAAAACATTTTGTAAAATCTGTGTGGTCCTAGCATCACTCAACTTTTGAACTCGATCGAATGCATAATAATAATGATAAAGACTTTGCTTAACTTTGATTTTAGTCTTATTTATGCAAACTTGTTGTTAAGTTTTGTGGACAAATATTAATGTGTGTATGTCTAGAATTGAACTCGAGACCACGGGATTGCACACATTACATATGAAGAATTAATGGATAATAATTAATATATATAAACCGTTATGTATTTAATTATTAAAACACAAAATAACGACTAACGGACTTTAAGTAGTTAACGACAATTGACAAACGCCCGTTAGGGAATAAGAGAAGGACTATAGATGAAATTAGATGAACAAGAAGCTTCCGGAATCCCTAGGGATACCCTTGGCCGATCGGCTATGGGCTTGGGAAACCCAATCCCATGCCAACTTGTTCTCCAAGATTGTCATGTTATAAATACAAGACCTAGGGTTATTAATTCATTAACTCTTGTGCACTTGCTATAACCCTAAATGCTTTTCTTCTTCTTTCTTGCTTGAGCCAATCGATCAAACACCCATTAGGGCCGATCGACTTTGGTTTTTCCAAAACAAAATTATTTGGTTTATTTTGTGTTTAATTACTAGCATAAACATTAATTCGGTTATAGTATGTGTGTACAAGATCGTGGTATTAACTCATTATAGTTAATATCTTGGATTGAGTAACAAAACGGTAAGGGGTAACTCGTTAATCCATTCTTGATAAAGATTGAAGAAGATTTGAAGTTTGATTCTTGTTGTGCTAGAATCAAAAGGTATGTTCACTTTAATATTCGGTTAATTCTTTATGTGTTAAAATAGATCCTACGCTTCCGCATGTGTATGATGATTACTTGATTAATATATGAACTTGTCATGATTATTAAATTCTAACAGTGGCATCACGAGCCGTTTTAACATGTAATAAATTAGCGAAACACATAAAAAACGAATATTGGATTAGGTTTTAATGTTAATCGATTTTTTAGGGTCTAAAAAATCGAAAACCCTAAATTTTGGGGGGGGGGGGGACCGATGCCCTAATATATAAAAATTACATTTTTAGTTTTGAAACCCTAAAAATTGTAACATGTTTATGTGGTTAAAGTTGCGTATCTTGTGACTTGCATTAATCCATGATGAAACATGCATGTTTATCATGGATTAGGTTTGATTAATTGTTATTGGTTTTAAACATACTGTTACGAGCAATGGAATTTCAGTTTATTTAAATAATGTTTTTTATTTTAATGCTATTGCTGTGAATGGTGTTTTTGAAATTGATATGAATGAATCCAAAAATTATAATTCAATGTATAGCATCAATAATAAGGAATCAAGAATGTTTTGGATTCATCTTATCTTTGCCATTGTCGACTTGCTCATATAGGCAAGACTCGTATGGAAAAGCTGCAACGTGATGGGCTTTTACAAGATATCAATGATGAATCATTTGATAAATGCGAATCTTGTATATCTGGGAAGATGACAAAGAAACCTTTCAATAATCGTATGGAAAGAGCTTCTGATATACTTGGTTTAATTCATACTGATGTGTGTGGACCACTTAGACATGTGTCAAAAAGAGGTGCTAGCTACTTCTTAACCTTTACTGATGATTTCAGCCGTTATGGATATGTTTATTTACTTAAACATAAACATGAGGTGTTTGAAACATTTAAGGTTTTCAAAGCAGAAGTAGAATTGGAAAGAAGATTAAAGCTCTTTGATCCGACAGAGGTGGTGAATACCTGAGTCAAGAGTTTAAAGATTATTTAGCTGAGAATGGAATCGTCCAGCATCTCACATCTCCATATACTCCACAACAAAATGGTGTATCTGGGAGAAGAAATCGTACATTGTTGGACATGGTGCGATCAATGTTTAATCTTACAACTCTTCTTTTATCCTTTTGGGATTATGCTTTAGAATCTGCTATTCGCATTCTGAATATGGTTCCGACCAAGAAGGTTGATAAGACAACTTATGAGTTATGGTATGGAAAAACTCCTAACTTGTCTTATTTAAAGGTCTGTGGTTGCGAGGCGTTTGTTAAACGTGACTCAGCAGATAAACTCCAACAGAGATCCGTAAAGTGTATCTTTGTAGGATACCCAAAGGAAACGATGGGTTACTACTTTTACTACCCACCTGAAAACAAAGTAATTGTTGCTAGGTATGGAGATTTTCTTGAAAAAGATCTCATATCTCAAGAATTCAGTGGGAGGATTTATGATCTCGAAGATGATCAAGAGGATACATTACTTTCTGAAAACACTAGCGAACTTCTTGTGGAACCTGAAAGTCTGGGTCCTCCACCTGAAGTTGTTCCCATTCGCTGATCTGTAAGGACTGTTAAAGCACCTGAACGTCTATATCTTAACGTAGAAGTTGAGGAAACTATATTAGGGGATCTTGGAGAACCTGCTAATTACAGAGCTGCCATGAACGATCCTGAAAAGGACAAATGGCAGATTGTTTTGAATGGGGAAATGCAATCCATGAGAGATAATGAAGTCTGGATTAAAGTAGACCTTCCTCCCAATGCCAAGGTAGTTGGAAGTAAGTGGCTCTTCAAGAAGAAAACTGACATGGATGGCAATGTACACACCTATAAGGCCCGTTTGGTAGCTAAAGTTTTTACTCAAACATATGGTGTTGACTACGAGGAGACCTTTTCTCCTGTAGCTGATATTAGGGCTATTAGGATTCTCATAGCCATAGCAGCGTACTATGATTATGAGATTTGGCAAATGGACGTCAAAACCGCCTTTTTAAATGGTCGCCTAGATGAAGACATCTATATGGTACAGCCTGAGGGGTTTGTGAATCCAGAATTTCCAAACCGTGTATGCAAACTTCAAAGATTCATTTACGGATTGAAGCAAGCATCTCGGCAATGGAATAAGAGATTTGATGAAGAAATCAAAAAGTTTGGGTTTACTCAGAATCTGGATGAGCCATGTGTATATCACAAAGCTAGTGGGAGTGATGTTATTTTCCTAGTCCTATATGTTGATGACATATTAATCAAGGGTAAAAATATTCCAAGATTGAAAGAGGTTAAAGCCTATCTTGGGAAATGTTTTTCCATGAAGGATTTAGGAGAAGCAGCATACATTCTGGGAATCAAGATTTATATAGATAGATCAAAGCAGTTGATTGGATTAAGCCAAAGTGCTTACATTGATAAAATATTGAAGAGATTCAATATGCAAAATTCCAAGAAGGGATATTTGCCAATGCAAGAGAATCATGGCTTAAGTAGCAAAGCATGTGCTTCAACACCTGCAGAGGTGACACGCATGAAGAGAGTCCCTTATGCTTCGGTTGTGGGATCTATTAGGTATGCGGTGAGATGCACAAGGCCTGATGTGGCGTTTGCTCAAAATATAACCAGTCGATATCAACAGAATCCAAGTGAACTCCACTGGACTGCTGTTAAACATATTCTCAAGTACTTAAGGGCTACAAGAGATATGTTTTTAGTATATGGGGGAAATCCAGAAGCAGAACTTGGTGTTACAGGTTACTGCGATGCTTCCTGGAAATGTGATAAAGATGATACGAAGTCTCAGACGGGTTATGTCTTTGTCATTAATGGAGGAGCTGTGGATTGGAAGAGCAAGAAGCAGAGTACCATAGCGATGTCTGCAACAGAAAGTGAGTACATAGCTGCAATGGAAGCTGTCTGGATTAGGAAGTTTTTTTCAGGGCTTGGAGTTATGCCCTCAATCGAAAACCCTATAAAGATGTATTGTGACAATTCAGCCGCAATTACATTTACCAATGAACCTGGAATCATGAAAGGCACCAGACATTTCTCGATTAAATATCACTATGTTCGAGAACAAGTCGAGATAGATGAAATCGAGTTACTCAAAGTTCACACAGATAATAACCTAGCTGATCCTTTAACGAAGGCTTTACCTGGTGGAAAGCTTAATCAACATGCTGAAGGCATAGGACTTCGTTTAGCTAGTAGTTTCATGCCCATCTGTGATTAGTGTTTGGATAATGGGATGTTATGAACAATTATTATTTTAATGAAAGAAAATATTAGTTATGTTTGATTATCATTTTCTTAATAATATATCATGTATTTGCATGTTTAATCCTTGAATAATTTGATTATTCTAAATTGTCCGTTGTCACTTAATGATATGAGAATATCATTAAATCAAGACAAATCTGAGTATTGGTAAAATATACTTGAAAGTATATTGATGCGTTGACATGTCAATTTCACATGATATTCAATGAATTAAATATAGGACTTATCCCAACTTCATGAGTTTACTTTATGGATCTTGTCATCAAGTAAATCATGAATATAGTTATCCTCAGACTTGAGATACCAGATAACTGTCATGTATGTAGTGCATTTCTGTAAAACAATTTACCGCTATACGTTACTGGTAGCCATAAGGATTGTTTTCAGGAGTGTTGCGAAGTTCATGGGCTAGGCTCGTAGTCAAGAGAGAATTTGTTCCTTCAAATTTGTTTTGAAGTTTAATACTGCTGGGCCCCTCGTAGGGTTGACAGGATGTTCGCGTGGCCATGCCCAAGATCTATCTGGAATACGTTCAGATGATTTGGTAATCTTGTTCAATCAGAAACAACGAGAAATAGAATGGTTAATAAAGAATTACTAAGATCCATATCTTTATTAACGTAGTATTAGTAACAAAAGGTTAAGTATGATGGACGAATATTAATGTGTGTATGTCTAGAATCGAACTCGAGACCACGGGATTGCACACATTACGTTTGAAGAATTTATGGATAATAATTAATATATATAAACCGTTATGTATTTAATTATTAAAACACAAAATAACGACTAACGGACGTTAAGTAGTTAACGACAAGACTAACGACCGTTAGGGAATAAGAGAAGGACTATAGATGAAATTAGAGGAACCAGAAGCTTCCGGAATCCCTAGGGATACCCTTGGCCGATCGGTTATGGGCTTGGGAAACCCAATCCCATGCCAACTTGTTCTCCAAGATTGCCATGCTATAAACAAAAGACCTAGGGTTATTGATTCATTAACTCTTGTGCACTTGCTATAACCCTAAATGCTTTTCTTCTTCTTTCTTGCTTGTGCCGATCGATCAAACAACCATTAGGGCCGATCGACTTTGGTTTTTCTAAAACAAAATTGTTTGGTTTATTTTGTGTTTAATTACTAGCATAAACATTAATTCGGTTATAGTACGTGTGTACAAGATCGTGGTATTAACTCATTATAGTTAATATCTTGGACTGAGTTACAAAACGGTAAGGGGTAACTTGTTAATCCATTCTTGATAAAGATTGAAGAAGATTTGAAGTTTGATTCTTGTTGTGCTAGAATCAAAAGGTACGTTCACTTTAATATTCGGTTAATTCTTTATGTGTTAAAATAGATCCTACGTTTCCGCATGTGTATGATGATTACTTGATTAATATATGAACTTGTCATGATTATTAAATTATAACACTTGTAACAATAACATTTGAACACCAAACTCCTCGATACTTTGTAAATCTTGTTGATTTATTCATTAATAAAGATTTATAATTGGTAAAAATGACAATGGTGTTATTAGCATGTCTATGTCGTTCTCAAGCAAACCCTACGTCCAAGATTTTGATGTTCATTAGTTTTCCTCACTTGCTAAAACTTTTGTTCATATCATTCATGGTTTGCGTGAACGGGCAGGTCGGGGACCCAACAAAAGGTTACATACGAATTTGAACCCTTTAAGCCCATTATTTTTCCCTTTATCTATGTGACAACAAGTTCGATATAGAAGCGCTTAACGAAGTTTTGGAATCTGATGATAAATACAGTTTTATTGATATGGATGGTAATGGGACTCTTTCGGGACATTGAATGGGAACTCAAGGGAGGTCAGTCAACTCTTAGATTTGCATGTCATTGATGAAGCGAAAAGTGTACCGCTTTTAGGGGGTCATTTAAGCCCTAAATCGTATTTATTTGATCAAATATTGCCCTAAATCGTTCCTTTTGTTATTTTAGGTACTTTGGAGAAGAAATCTGGAAAAGGAAGCATTTTGGACGTTTTTGGAGCATAAAAGTGAAGAAAACGACAAAGTCTCAAAATCGGCTGGAAAAGTACCTTTGACGGCGTCAGGGATTGTTCCAGACGGCGTCACGGCTTGGCAAAAAGAGGTGGATATGAAAAATACACATGATAAGCCAGGGAGTTTTGCAATGTAAAGTCTGACGGCGTCACCCTTTAAGGTGATCAAGGCCATCACGGTTTAAGCTAAAGAGGGACGGCGTCAAGCCCATTTCTGACGGCGTCAAGCCTTGATAGGCCAGAGCGGATTTTGGAAGGCTACAAAGGGACGGCGTCAAGAAGGCCATCCGGGAACCCTAGACACGGCGAGGTGACGGCGTCAAGACCTATAACGTGACGCCGTCAGCCCTTAAACTCTATATATAGTTTTGCAATTTTTTGTCATTAGTGTGCAACTTTGTGAGGAGAAACCCTAAGACGAATTTCTGCCATTTTTAAGGGTTTTCATACCCTTGGATCTCCCATGTTTAATTGAAGATAAGTAATTACTTAATCAATCAATATGTCTATGTGTTGTTTGATTATATCTTGTTCTTGTCTTTTAATTAACATGCTAGGCTAGATTTATCTTGTGTTTGCTTAGATCTAATGAAACCTAACTATTGATTATCGGTTATTAGTGTGTTATTAATTGTATTGAATGATTGTTTATCGATGTTAGGCTTAAGAAAACTGGCTAACCTCCTATACGGTAATTTGCTTGAACGTCTTAAGAAACATGAACCAATGCGTACTAGGTTTTTATGGTTGTTGATGAACTCAAATAAGTACATTTTATTACTATCATTTATCCTATTTATTTGACTTGTTTTACTATATTATGTATGAGGATTGATACTTAATCGTTTACTTTTGTAATTCTCAGGTAAAAACAAGCATTTGGTGAAACTTAGCGATTTTGGACTGATTATGGAGCAAAACATGCATAAAGTTAAGAGTCTACTGAAATGAAGAAGATCAAGACTAATCTGCTCCAGATGCGCCGCATCTCACTCATGACATGCGCCGCATCTCTATCAAGATATCACCAGATACGATCCAAGATACAAGAGGACATGCGTCGCATCTAATCATGGAGTTACGCCGCATCTTCTGGCGGTGTACGAATATTCCTGAATATTATAATCTTGGACCCCACGCGAAGTTAAGTACATGCGCCGCATCTACTCCTTAGATGCGCCGCATCTTCCCTCAGACAGAAACTATAAATATCCCAAGACCAGACGAATTTCGGGTGCATTATCAGAGTTTCGAAGACCGAACAGGAAAAACCCTAGGACGAATTTAGTCAAGGAGGCAGCACAAGACACACCCAAATCAAAGATACAAGAGCTGTAAGAAGGTGCTGCATGTATTTAATTCATTAAGTAGTTTTGTTTTATTGTGTTAGCAAACTTTAATTCATCAGGATTGGTGGCTTGTGTAATGTGACAACGAAAGATTGCACTCCCTTTAATACTTGCTTTCCCATCAATTAAAGTTTATATGTTGATGTCTTTGGTTACTACTTATTAGTGCATTGATAACCTCTGTGTTTATTAGTGGCTTGCAGGCATTTGACTGCGGAACATAATGTGGCTCCCACGGTTATTACTAAATTGATCACTTAGGAATAACTTTTAGACATAAGTAATCATTAAGGGTTTACTCGCCGATAAGATTAGGACCAACGAGAAAGGGTTAACTACATACACTTCATATAAAGCTATCAATAAAACAAGTGACAATCTACTTAATCATAAGGACATCCCTCTTATTGTCTCAAGTATCTATCTGTGTACGTGTGTGCTACTTGCTGATTCGTGCCTATTGGTTTATTTTATTGTTTAATTGCAAACAAATCGTGCCAGTCTCTCAGGCTGAAACCCCCTTGCGTTAGGATATTAAAATACTGATTAGAATAACTAGATAATACGTTCCACTCTTAGTGATCGACACTCTACTTACCATTATCTTCATACTGACCGGGTACACTGCTCGTTAAGTGTGTGTGTTATTGATAAGTCGGCTAAATATAAATTTAAAACTTGAGTAGGCATTAAAACTGCTAAACCGCAACGACACATCACGCGCATCAAGTTTTTGGCGCCGCTGCCGGGGAGTGAATTGTTATTATCTGTTAATTTGATTAGTATTTTAATTAGGTTTTTCTTTTTATTAGATTAATTGCATCATTGTATTATTTTGCATATTTGTTGTACTGTGTGTTATTTGTTTTGTGTTATTTGTTTGCTTTATTTGTTTTTATTTTCGTGTGTTTTATTTGATTTTTATTTTTCGTATTTTTCTGTTCTGCTATCGTTGTACTGTGCTCAATCAAACGATACGGCGCATCTGATCTCTCAGATACGGCGTATTGCGTTTAATTTTTTTAATACAACGCGTTTAATTAATTCGATACGACGCATCTTTTCCCCAAGATACGGCGTATCTGTTTTTAATAAGAAAATTTTTCTAAGCGATAAAGTAATACGACGCATCTGCTTTAGCAGATACGGCGTATCTGTTTTTGATAAAAAAAAAAATTTTCTAAACGTTGACGCCATACGACGCATCTGCTTTTGCAGATACGGCGTATCTATTATTTTAATTAAAAACAGTTTGCGAATTATTAAACAGATACGACGCATCGATCTATATCGATACGGCGCATCTTTCTGAATCAAAAATCGATATTTATTTTTAAACGTAACGAAAATACGGCGCATTAACTTTCGTTAATACGACGCATTTAATTTTAATTAGATAAGCCGATTTTTGATTAATTAATTCGATACGGCGCATTCTTAAATTCTAAAGCGGCGTATCTATTTTCTGAATAAAGTCTGATTAAATTTTAACGGGTATAAGATACGGCGTATCCAACTTTTTGGATACGGCGCATCGTCTGCAGATATCAGTAACTTTAATTTTTCGTATTCCGTTTTCGTTATTAATTATCTGATATATTACTTTCTCGAGCATACCCTACTGATATTTTTGTGTTGATTTCAGGAAGTGCATGACCAGGAGTTCTACGAAGAACTTGATTCAACCTTTCGAAGCTCCTGAACGAGCCCTACATTCGCTTAAAAGGCTTTTCAACACAAGAAGCTTTGATCTTTCAAGTTCACTCGAGCTTGATTACTTTTCTGAAGAAAAAGAGGAAGTTGAAACAAAAACAATGGGCGAAAACACGACTATGGAGGAATACATGAACAGCACCCGTGCTGATTACACTTCAGGAGTTGCTAGACCAAAGTTTGATGATAAGTCAAAATTTGAGTTGAAGGGTCAGTTTCTTAAAGAACTAAGAGAGAATGCTTTCAGTGGGACGGAACATGAGGATGCTAATGAGCATGTTGAAAAGGTCCTGGAGATTAAAGATTTGTTTACTTCAGAAGGAGTCACTGACGATCAGATCATGCTAAGAATCTTTCCAATCTCGCTAAAAGGAGCTGCTAACAAGTGGCTAAGGAATGAACCTGCTAGTTCAATCACTACATGGGGAGATTTGAAGAGCAAATTCCTGAAGAGATATTGTCCACCTGCAAAGACTGCTAAAAAGATGGAGGCTATCAATAGTTTCAAGCAAGAGCCTGATGAAACCCTTTATCAAGCTTGGGAACGGTTTAAAGATTTATTGATAAAATGTCCTCAACACTATCTAACCCCTATGCAGGAGATAATATTGTTTTATCAAGGATTGGACGTGCCTACAAGACAAATTTTGGATGCTAAGGGAGCTGTACCTCAAATGAGTGCAACTAATGCTAGGAAAGCAATCCAAGAAGCTGCCGATCATTCTCAAAAATGGCACGATGGGACCTCTACTAGATCTAAGAGCAGCACTAATTTTGACGGGATTGCTGCTATTCAAGCTCAATTGGATAAAATTAGTAGAGAAATGAAGAAGCGTGATGAAAGAGCTTATGCTGCCCAAGTTGGATGTGAGAAGTGTGAAGGACCTCACTACACTAAAGATTGCCCGAACAAGAATGAAAGTGAGACGTTTGAAGAAGCATATTACACCCAATTTGGACAACCATTCCGACCTTCAGGAAGATTTAGGGAAGCTACACCGGGATTCTATCAAAAGAACAACTTCAATCCCGCTTATCAAGAAAGGAGGCAGACTTTAGATGATACTTTAAAGCAAATTATGGCCGATGCTGCTAAAAGACATGAAGAGAATACTGCTATGATCAAAGAAATCCGAGCTTCAACGGACACTACTACAAGAAATCAAGGAGCTTCGATCAAAGCATTGGAACAACAAATTGGTCAAATGAGCAAGGTTCTTCAAGAAAGGGGATATGGAAGTTTACCGAGCTCAACTGAAACCAACCCAAGAGATCATGTCAAGGCCATAAGCACCACTGAAGAAGTCACTCCTAATATACCTAGAAGATCGATGAATGGTAATGATGGTGCAAGACCCAAATTTTTCTTTAATTCTTCAATCAGCTTAAGGAGACTACTAAAAGAAAAGACAAAGATTGAAGAGGAGATCAAGGCAACAATGAAAGAAGAGAGCCCTGCAACCGACTCAAATGCCTTGCCTCATAAAGAAAGAGACCCAGGAAGTTTTACTTTACCTTGTTCTATTAATGATATATCTTTCAATAATGTGTTAGCTGACTTAGGAGCTAGTGTTAGTGTTATGCCTCTTAAGACATTCGCTACCCTAGAACTAGGAAAATTAGCACCAACTAAGTTACTTATTGAATTGGCTGATAAAACGGTAAAACGACCTGAAGGGATTGCTAATAATGTGCTAGTTAAGATTGAGCAGTTTATTTTTCCCGTAGACTTTGTTATACTAGACATGCCCGAGGATGTTAAGATTCCTTTAATCCTCGGAAGACCTTTCTTGTCTACTGCCCATGCTAAGATTGATGTGTTTAAGAGAAAAATCTCATTAAGGGTAGGGAATAATAAACTAGTCTATAAATGTCAAGATCCTGTTAAGAGCATAATTAGAGGTGTTTATGTGCTAGGATTAAGAGAGCGTATGGACCTCGATCTTGAAGCTAGACTTATGGGAGAAACATTGATTCAAAACAACTCAACTAGTCCTAATCATGAGAACTTTGAGGAATTCATTGACCTTAATGTACCTACCGAACTTAGACGCGATGTTGTTAATGATTCTGATGATGAGTGGTATGATTGTGTGGTAATTAATAAACGTAGGAGAGTAGTTGAGAAAACGAATTTGAACAATGATGTGTTTATTGAACTACCACCCCACCTTGCTTATTTATGCCTATATGATAATACGAATTTCCCGTCTATCATTTTGTCATCTCTGCCCGAAAGGGACATGACTTTGTTCATACAGATATTGAAGAAGAACGGCGTGGAAATTAAGGACGAGCAAGGAGTGTTCAATATTACTGAATTGGCGATGAGGGATCGCGATGTTTCCGACTCCTTCAATGATCGATATTAATGAGCTGAACGTGAGTCTAACTTGAAGACTCTGGAATAAAGACAAGTGCTTACCGGGAGACAACCCGGATTTATCTTTTAATTATTCTGCTTTCTGTGTCGAGTCAGTCAGGCCCGCATGAGGATACGGCGCATCTCAATTCTGAGATGCGACGCATCTCCTGCAATGGTCATATCTTATTTTATTTTTCTGCATTTTTATTTTCGACTTTAAAACTTTTTATCAGTTTATTTTAATGCGGCGCATCCCTGGTTAAGGATGCGGCGCATCTTTATTCTAATCCGTATTAATTCCAGGCTCGATACGGCGTATCTTCTTCCATAAGATACGGCGCATCGACTGACCTGATGATTTTCAGTTTTTATTTTTAAGTTTTATTTTTCCTAACTACTAATGTATTACGCAAGTTTGAACCTTTCTTATCTTAGGTATGTTTTAAAGTGTTGGTGGTATAGTTTCCTGGATTTCCTGTGGATACATCAAGTATGAAGCTTTAGCGTTCTCATCCACAAGAAAGATGATTTTTGCTCTTATCTAATGGAGGATCATACCGAGCAAATCTCAGGGGAGTTTTTCTGTTCTAATTCTTTTAATTTTCCAGTTTTTAACCTTTTATACAAACAACGAGGACGTTGTTTAACTTAAGTGGGGGGATTGGAGAATTAGAACACTTAACACTTACTTGTCCTAAAACTTTTTCAAAAATTATGCTTAAAATGTGCTTAATATATCAAACTTAAAAAAAATTTAGCATGTTTTTGTTTAAGATCTAAGTTGCATAGCTGCACACATGACGTTATTTTCAAAAATTGTGATTTTCCAAAATTCACAAATCTATGAGTGTGCCGGTGACTTGTAAACTTTAGAACTTGGCTTGTATACTATTCGAGACCACCATAATGAGTATTATTTATATAATTGGAATGACTTGTCTAAATTGGTAAAATTCTAGGATTACACCCAAATAGTCTATTATATGTTATGTGTTATTAGCTAACTACACTGGTTAGTTAACCCCCGTATAACCCTTTTGTTACTCTCATTTTTAGAGTAAGATACCCCTAGAAAAACACTCAGAGCCATTCCTTTCGTTTCTTACACCTATGTTTAAAATGTTTCGTTACACCCTTACACCTTAGCCTACCCTGTAGATTAGAATCCGTGGTTGGTTAATTGCTATAGGCAAAGTGTGTTTCCTTACATTACCTGTGTTCGCGTGCGTAATTCATTATCTTTGGTTAGGTCGGGAAATTGCACAATGCAATTGGAGTGAAAGTAAATATTGTATATCTTTGAGTTTATTTTTAGTGTGTTTACTACTTTCGCTATTACCGTTATTTCTGAAAGTATGAAAAGTATGAAAAAAAAATTATCCGGAAAGAAAGTTATAGTGATGTGGTGAAATTTTACACATCTATGTTTATGTTTGAAAAAAAAAATCGAAAAAATAAGAAAAGAAAAAGAAAGAAAAAGAAAGTTGGAAGTTAGTTTTAACCAACTTATGTAAAGTTATGTAAGTGGTCGATATCACCACTATTTGTTGTACTATATTTATGGATTGAATGGGAATTGGCAGTTATGGGAACGCCAATTAAGGTTTATTCTTTGATTAAGATCTTGTTGAGTATAATTCGTGTCTACCTAAAGCGTGTGTTTCAAGTGTTAAAGCGTGAGTTATTCGATGATATGAGTCTTATTCATGGGATGGTTGGGATAGTGATTAACCACACTTAGGATTTTAATTTATTTGTTTTGTTTATTTTTATTTTTACACCAATTTATATCCCAAATGTTATCCATGCCCTTCATTATTCTTTATCCAACCAAACCTTTGATTTATTGAGATTAGGGATTTGAGCAATCTTAAGTATCGTAGTCATGGATTCGGCTATGTATTTATGATTTTGTCGCCCTTTTTGATATATTATTATTGGTGAAGTTTGGACCTATCTTTAGCCTATTCGAGTTAAGGATTTGAGCAATTGCAAGTATCGTGTTCGTGGATTCGATCATGTATTTGTGATTTTGTCGTCTTTTCTGGAATTTGAGATCGATAGTGAAAGAGAATAATTAACCCTTAAGCCTACAAACCCTTTTTACCGCTTTAGACTTGTTATTCCTTAGCTTTAGTGGAGGAGATGTGTATACTTGCCAAGCTTATGATAGAATATTCGTCACGACTGGACAGTTAAACGATTAGATTTGCTTTTATCAAATTATTTTATTTTACTTCTAATTCGTTAAGTGTTTAGTTGTGTGATTATGAAATAAACGAATACATGCTTAAATATAAAAATAAATCCTAACATCTTTTAGGATACATTTTCATAAGAGAAATTCTAAGGTTTACTTGGGGACAAGTAAAGTTCAAGTGGGGGGATATTTGATGAACTCAAATAAGTACATTTTATTACTATCATTTATCCTATTTATTTGACTTGTTTTACTATATTATGTATGAGGATTGATACTTAATCGTTTACTTTTGTAATTCTCAGGTAAAAACAAGCATTTGGTGAAACTTAGCGATTTTGGACTGATTATGGAGCAAAACATGCATAAAGTTAAGAGTCTACTGAAATGAAGAAGATCAAGACTAATCTGCTCTAGATGCGCCGCATCTCACTCATGACATGCGCCGCATCTCTATCAAGATATCACCAGATACGATCCAAGATACAAGAGGACATGCGCCGCATCTAATCATGGAGTTACGCCGCATCTTCTGACGGTGTACGAATATTCCTGAATATTATAATCTTGGACCCCACGCGAAGTTAAGTACATGCGCCGCATCTACTCCTTAGATGCGCCGCATCTTCCCTCAGACAGAAACTATAAATACCCCAAGACCAGACGAATTTCGGGTGCATTATCAGAGTTTCGAAGACCGAACAGGAAAAACCCTAGGACGAATTCAGTCAAGGAGGCAGCACAAGACACACCCAAATCAAAGATACAAGAGCTGTAAGAAGGTGCTGCATGTATTTAATTCATTAAGTAGTTTTGTTTTATTGTGTTAGCAAACTTTAATTCATCAGGATTGGTGGCTTGTGTAATGTGACAACGAAAGATTGCACTCCCTTTAATACTTGCTTTCCCATCAATTAAAGTTTATATGTTGATGTCTTTGGTTACTACTTATTAGTGCATTGATAACCTCTGTGTTTATTAGTGGCTTGCAGGCATTTGACTGCGGAACATAATGTGGCTCCCACGGTTATTACTAAATTGATCACTTAGGAATAACTTTTAGACATAAGTAATCATTAAGGGTTTACTCGCCGATAAGATTAGGACCAACGAGAAAGGGTTAACTACATACACTTCATATAAAGCTATCAATAAAACAAGTGACAATCTACTTAATCATAAGGACAGCCCTCTTATTGTCTCGAGTATTTATCTGTGTACGTGTGTGCTACTTGCTGATTCGTGCCTGTTGGTTTATTTTATTATTTAATTGCAAACAAATCGTGCCAGTCTCTCAGGCTGAAACCCCCTTGCGTTAGGATATTAAAATACTGATTAGAATAACTAGATAATACGTTCCACTCTTAGTGATCGACACTCTACTTACCATTATCTTCATACTGACCGGGTACACTGCTCGTTAAGTGTGTGTGTTATTGATAAGTCGGCTAAATATAAATTTAAAACTTGAGTAGGCATTAAAACTGCTAAACCGCAACGACACATCACGCGCATCAGTTGTATTTAATGCATGAGCAAATTCTAGTGATCCCATGTTAGGAGCTTCTTAGCCGGCTCGACATAGGAGTGAAGTAGGAGCTTGTAGAGTTGGGGAAGTACGTACGCCACCCCACGATTGGTATTAAGGAATACACCCGTCATCCACGCAATTAATACACACTAATCAACCGGTAAAAGATAGTTAGGGAGTAAGGAAATCTAAGTAAACACATTTCTCTCCATATAAGTTTCACAACCTTTTCATTTTCAGTTATTTTATTTTATTTGCATTTGTAGTTATTTGGGTTAGTTGACTAGCAACTAATTCCGCCCACTCCTTCAAACCCGAGATTTTACTTGCTTTCATAAAAATATAAAAATACAAAAAATAATCTTCCTTCACCCTTAGACCTAATTAGAGTAGTTTTTCATACCTAACGAACACTATTCCCTGTGGAGAACGATCAATCCACCGTACTTACCACTACACTATACTACATCGGTCAGGTACACTGCCTGGTGGGGTTGTAAGCCTCTTGAGATCCCTCGAGAGGTAAAACCTGTTGTAAGGTCGCAAAACCACGCATCAAGTTTTTGGCGCCGCTGCCGGGGAATAGTTATTGTTTAGGTTGAATTTTTATTTTTTATTAGGTCTACTCACTAGATTCCTTTCTAGTGAGATTTTTATTTTCTTTTTCTAGATTTTCTTTAGTCTCTCTTTTTCTGCTCTATCCATTGCTCAAGTCTTCCTTGGCCATCATGGTAAACGAAGATCTCTCCAATCTTAGAGTCACCAGGAGTCGTAGTTCACTAAGAGACCTTATTCCACCCTACGCAGAACCTGATAGGGAAATGCGAAGATTAAGGCGACTCTTTGCAACACCCGAACCATCTGGCATTGCCATCAACTTTGATGATGCCCTCTCCGAGGAAGAATCCAATCATCATTCTACGCCTCCTAGCCCTCAACCCAATCACGATATGGAGGTTCCCGAAAACCCAATCCCTAAATGCCTCAAGGACTACTCTTCTCCCACCCCTCGTGGTTTTTCCAATGCTATCGTTTTTCCAAATGAACACACGAATGGGGTCTTGCGTGCAACAGATATTTGGCTTGTCCAAAGTGTATGCAAGTTCCACGGATTGAAAACTGAAGATCCAATCCAACACATCAAGGACTTCCTGAAAATAGTGGATACCCTCCATACGGACGGGGCCACTAGAGATACCTCCCGGCTGCGATTCTTTCCCTTCACCCTTTATGAAAAAGCCGGAGACTGGTATAACCAACTTCCCTCCGAATCCATTTTCACATGGGAACAGCTTATCTCAAAATTCTATGAGAAATTCTTTCCAATAGGAAGAACTTCAACGTTAAGAGACGAAATCTTCCGCTTCCATGTTAGACCAGCTGAACCCATTCACGAATCCTGGATCAGATTCAAGGATATGATTAGACAGGTCCCTCATCATGGCATTGAACTCTGGCTTCTTGTCCAAGTCTTTTATGACAGTGTCCCTAAAAGCGACCAATTTGGCATTAATAATTCGGTAAAAGGAAAGATAGCCAACCTAAGCGCTGAGGAAGGATGGAATAGAATTAAGGAATACGCAAATGATCAAGACGATACCTGGGATGAACCCGATTCGATCATGAGCATTTCCAAGATCATGAAAGAGCCTCCTTTTGCTAGCCGGTTGAGTAGAATGAATGACCAAGTCTCTTATCTAGACAAGTCACAACCAACTAAACGGTTGTCAAACCCATACTTGATCTGCGACCAATGTGGTGGCCCGCATGAAGTGGAGGAATGCGAGGATGATACCACCACCAAACAAGCATGCTTGTCAAGCCACGACATCTTTGATGATCCTTCGCTCTTAACTTTCTACCAAAACAATGATTTCACCCCTTGGGGAAATCTTGTGAGAGAAGAGGGAGGAGGAGAATATCCTGACCACAAAGTTAGGAGCACTTTTGAGGATGATCTTGGGCATTTTACGCTTGAAAAGAATCTGCAACTAAATGGTCTTGACAACCTCATCAATAGCCAACAAAACGACCTAAGGGCCAAATTCGCAGAACTCAACGCCACTCTCGACGGTCTTGACGAACCTCAAACAAATCAAAGAGATCCCTTACTCGCCATCACCACTCGTGCTGGAACAACTACTAAGGATCCACCTTACCCAGCTCAACAATCTGACGTCATGGAACCCGACACCCTTCATGAGGAGGAGGGTAATGTGAACGATGGAAATCCCGAGCAGACCCCTCCGGCAACTCCCTCTCCACCTACTCCAACCAAACAGCCCATTAAAGTCCCATACCCGTCCCGCCTCAAGAATCAAAAGGTCGAAAATGATAATAAAAGATTCTTGTCATATTTGAAGAATTCGGTCGTCACCATACCCCTTCTTGATGCATGTTACCATATGCCCAAATATAGTACATACTTCAAGAAGCTGCTAACCAACAGAAAAGGGCTCGAGGGTCTTGTAACCTTAGGAGAAGAATGTTCTGTGGTGACTCAACGAGGGCTGCCAAAGAAGGTGGACGATCCAGGTAGTTTCACCTTGCCCTGTTCAATAGGATCTCTTTCAGTCAAGAATGCTTTAGCCGACTTAGGAGCAACTATCAATCTTATGCCGCATTCCATGTTCCTCAAGTTAGGGTATTGTGGATTGAAACCAACCCGTATGAACATCCAACTAGCCGATAGATCAGTCAAATACCCCTTAGGAATATGTGAGAATGTGCTGGTTAAGGTAGGGAAGTTCAAATTTCCAGTTGACTTCGTCATCTTAGAGATGGAAGAAGATGACCTAGTGCCCATCATTCTGGGGAGGCCATTCCTTGCAACTGCTCGCGCTGTTATTGATGTTCATGACGGCAAACTAACCTTACGAGTGGGGACCGATAGCTTAACCTTCGACATCAAGGACACAATGAATCTTTCTCTCGAATTAGCTAATCGGCTGTATTTCATCGGAGAAATCAATGAACTATCCGACGAGATTGACAATTGTATAGATGAACAGGTGGAAGCTGGTTGGTTGCGAGATGAAGCTTTCTTACCCATCTTAGAGGAGGAAAAGACTATGGATGTGAGCGCAGTCTCCTTCTATCCCAGACAAGAAATCGAACAGCTTAAGCTTCGTAAACCCGAGAACAAACTTAAACCTTCCATCATCGAGCCACCCACGCTAGAACTCAAGGAACTCCCAAGCAACCTGGAATATGCTTTCCTCCAAGGAAAAGATCAACTTCCGGTAATCATAAACTCTTCTTTGAAAAGTGAACAAAAGGATAAACTCTTAGGAGTTTAAAAAAAATATAAATGAATTATAGCATGGAGTGTAGCCGACATCAAGGGGATTGACTCAACCTTTTGTACGCATAAAATCCTCATGGAGGAGGATTATAAACCCACCGTGCAACCTCAAAGGCGAGTAAACCCCAACATAAAGGAAGTCGTAAAAAAGGAAGTCATTAAGCTCCTAGATGCAGGGCTAATTTACCCAATTTCAGACAGTCCATGGGTAAGTCCTGTACAGGTTGTACCAAAAAAAGGAGGAATGACGGTGGTGAAGAATGATAAGGATGAGTTAGTGCCTCAACGAACAGTAACTGGATGGCGTGTGTGCATCGATTATAGGAAGTTGAATGATGCAACCCGAAAGGATCATTTCCCTCTCCCATTTATCGACCAAATGTTGGAAAGGTTAGCAGGGCATGAGTACTACTGCTTCCTAGATGGGTTCTCAGGGTATTTCCAAATCCCTATCGCTCCTGAGGACCAAGAAAAGACTACGTTTTCATGCCCTTATGGCACCTTCGACTACAAGCGAATGCCCTTTGGACTATGTAACGCCCCCGCCACTTTCCAGCGCTGCATGACAGCAATCTTCCATGAGTTAATGGAAGACAGCATGGAGGTCTTCATGGATGATTTTTCGGTCTTTGGAAACTCTTTTGATCGCTGTCTTGCTAACCTTGAGAAAATGCTCAAACGTTGTGAGGAGACTAACTTGGTACTAAACTGGGAAAAGTGCCACTTTATGGTAACAGAGGGGATTGTGCTAGGGCACAAAATTTCAGGAAGTGGAATTGAAGTAGACCAGGCAAAAATTGAAGCTATATCCAAACTTCCCTATCCAACAACTGTCAAGGCAATCCGTAGCTTTTTGGGTCATGCTGGCTTCTATAGGAGATTCATTAAAGATTTCTTAAAGGTAGCTAAACCAATGACTCAGTTGCTCATGAAGGATGCCCCGTTCGACTTCTCTCAAGAGTGCAAGGATGCATTCGATTGATTGAAGCAAGAACTTACCCAAGCTCCAATTATGGTCACCCCTAACTGGGAGTTACCCTTTGAAATCATGTGCGATGCTAGCGATTATGCTGTTGGAGCAGTATTAGGCCAAAGGCTTAACAAACACTTTCAGCCAATATACTACGCTAGCAAAACCATGAATCCTGCTCAAGAAAACTACACTACCACTGAAAAGGAATTACTAGCCGTGGTATTTGCTTTTGATAAGTTTCGCCAGTATCTTGTCCTTTCTAAAACGGTTGTTTTTACGGACCACTCAGCTATTCGATATCTTTTTACTAAACAGGATGCTAAACCACGGTTACTTCGTTGGATCTTACTATTGCAAGAGTTCGACGTTGAGATTCGTGATAAGAAAGGAGCAGAGAATCTTGCGGCTGATCATCTCTCTCGTCTCGAAAACCCCAGCCTCGCTGAATCTGACAAGAGTGAGATTCGGGAGTCATTTCCTGAAGAGTAGCTCATGTCAATAAATGATTCTGAACCATGGTATGCGGATTATGCTAACTACCTGGCAAGTAGAGTCATTCCTGAGCATATGAGCAGGCATGAAAAAAAGAGGTTCTTCAATCAATTAAAGTACTACTTTTGGGATGAACCTTTCTTATTTTGAAGATGTCCGGATCAAGTAATAAGACGTTGTGTTTCAGAAAAGGAGGCTATCAGAATTATGAAAGAGTGTCATGCAGGTCCATCTGGAAGGCATCACGGAATGAACACTACTGCACGAAAGATCTTCGACGCAGGATTCTATTGGCCTACAATATTTCGTGATGTGAAGGGAATGATACAAACTTGTGACGCATGTCAAAGAGCTGGGAATATCTCTAGGAGGGATGAAGCCCCACAGAATTATATACAAGTTTGCGAGGTTTTCGATGTTTGGGGAATTGATTTCATGGGACCCTTCCCATCTTCAGGAGGGAATGAATACATCTTAGTGGCCATTGATTATGTTTCGAAATGGGTGGAAGCACAAGCCCTTAGGACTAACGACGCTAGGGTAGTAATTCATTTCTTAAAAAAATTGTTCGCTAGGTTCGGAATTCCGAAAGCTCTTATTAGTGACAGGGGAACCCATTTTTGCAATTCGCAAATGGAGAAAGTTATGAAAAGATATGGAGTCTCTCACCGATTCGCTAGGTTCCGTATGGTATATGGCAAGGCATGCCACCTTCCAGTAGAACTGGAACACAAGGCATATTGGGCACTTAAGGCTTGTAATTTGGATTATACGGTTGCGGGAACAAATAGATTCTTACAGCTCCAAGAGCTCGATGAATTGAGATTAGAGGCTTATGAATCTTCCATTACATACAAAGAAAGGGCAAAAAGATGGCATGACCAACGGATTAAGAGACCCAAGGAGTTTTCAGAAGGAGACAAGGTCTTATTATATAATTCTCGCTTAAGACTATTTCCTGGAAAACTTAAATCTAGATGGTATGGACCTTTTACCGTAAGGAGCTCCTCTAAAACTGGAGCCGTTGTGTTGATTGACGACGAAGATAGAGAATTCACTGTGAATATACAACGAGTCAAGCATTATCAAGAGAATGGTAATGAAATGATCAATGAGGAAGACATAACTTTTGATGAAGAAGTCACGTAATGTACGGTGACTTTGAGTCTAGCTACAAGACTCGTTAATAAAGAAAAGCGCTTCTTGGGAGGCAACCCAAGCTTTATTTGCTTTGTGTGTTTATTTATTTGTTTGTTTGATTTTATTTGTTTCCGTATGTATGTTTAATTTTTATTATTATTGATTCATGTTCAAAACTAAATTGTGAAAATGCTTTATCTTGTTTTTAACTTCGTCTTAACTACATATAAAGGTATTTTGCAAAAGTTAAGTGTAAGGGAAATCCAAATCGGTTTATTAGAACACAAATGAACATGAATCGTAATAATATTAAATTAATATACATATTAGTATTTGTTTGAGTCAAATGCTTGTATCGAGTCATAATGATGTTTTGCAGGATTTCCAGGAAGTAAGGTAGAGGTTTTTCCAGAAATTTTCCAGAAACTTAACATGAGAATTCTGTCAGATCATTTCTGACGGCGTCAGGGTTTACAACCTGACGGCGTCAGGTGTTAATTTTCTGAAATTTTTGAAAGTTTTGTTTTCATAAAAAGTTTTTATTAAATCTCTAACTTATAAACTCCAGGAATCTGCAAAATTATCATTCCACAAGCATTATATCCTTATATATAGATTTATCCCGCCGATGTTATGCAGGTTTTCGTGTTTGTTTTCTCAGGTTTAACAGGTTATTTTGGACAAGGAGATGTATGGGGAATCAAGCTTATGGCGATGCATTAGTCTTGGAGCTTCTACTTTCTCTTGGAAGAAGATCTAACCATGTTACCTCTTTATCCACCAAACGAATCAGGGGAGTATTTGATTTCATTCGTTTACCTTATTACTTTTACATCTTGTTATTTGAACATTGGGGACATTGTTCATCTTAAGTGTAGGGGGGGGGGGTAAAAATACGATACTTTAGAGAATGCAATTACGCTTGATTTTTGTTTGTTTGATGGTAGATGTGTAATAAAACTGAGATAAATACCTGTTAGGGCAATTTTAGTGCCAAATTTAAAATTTTTTACGACATATAGGAGTGAAACTTTGGTCTTAATGAGCGTCTCATGGATAGGAGTTATATGACTAGCACAAAAACCGTACCACTAAAAAAATTTTCTACCCCCAAATATGTGAGGTTCGCCCCTAGAATTGGTAGGAAAAGCATTTATGCTATGATGTGTGTACCGGTAGCACTTAGATTCTAGAACTTGTGTTAGGACCATTCCGAGGCCACAAGTGAGACTACATTCGTGTAGTTAGATTTACTACATGATAAGAGGCATTAGGATTAACCCATTGTTTTACACCTGTGTTTTTGTTATAATTACTTTGGCTACATTGGTCAAGTAATTCTCCCACACCCTTTGCGTTGTACTCATTTTTTGTACACGAAACCCCTAGTACACCCCTCAGAGCCTATCTTTTCGTTTCGACCTTTAAGCATTTTACTTAAAGGAAGAATTTGTTACACCCCACTTAAATGTACACCCAAATCGCCTTAGCCTACCTTGTATGCACTCATTTTTAGTGCATTATTGTGACAACATTTGTTTAAACCCCAAGTTAATTATCTAATTGATTACATGGTTGCTAAGTCGAGTCATATCCTTGTACATATTGTTTTGGGACGACTGGGACTCATGGGTAAAGTACTAGTGTAATGGAGTAATGGGGAAGAACAACATTATTACCCCCATATGTGCTAAATATTTTAAAAGTACTCAAAGTGTTTCGATTATCTTAATTCGAGTCATTAGAATAGTTATTTGTAAAGTTATGTAAAAGTTCAAGTGTAAGGGAAATGCAACGCCCCTATGATGTATTATTTTGGATGGTAGGGCAAGAGTGTATGAAAAAAAAAATAGAAAAAATAAAGAAAAATACAAAAAAAAAATGAGAAAAAGAAAAGTAGAAAAAAAAAAAAAAAAAAACATACGGACTACCATCCCGTTTCATTTTATGTTTATTTTATGTTTTTGTTATTTTGTTTTTAGCTTAAGTCGAGTCTAGTCTTGGCTTAGCAACGCCATATTTTACATGTAATTAATCAAGATCTTTAACTCGCCACCAGTAAAATATCCCTTATCCAACAAAACCGTGTTTATCATATCCCTACACCTCACGTTATAACCCATGTAAAAGCCCTCTTTGATAGTTTATCTTAGGTGCTTACGCCTAGTGGAGGAGGTTTTCGATCATTTCCCAAGCCTATGGTAATCTATTTGCTATGACAGGTAGTGAGAGATATTATCCGTTTTCATTTATGAGATTTATTTTGATGACACTTGAGATATGTGAGTATCTAAACACTACTTGTGAGGTGCTAGTTTGTAATCTCCGTGCTTATTATGATTAAAGTGGAACGACTATTTGTTGTAATCACTTTTATATTAGCGTTAAATGACCCCTAACTTGTATTTTGATTAGAATAAAAGCGCATTTGCTTGAGGACAAGCAAATCTCAAGTGTAAGGGTATTTGATGAAGCGAAAAGTGTACCGCTTTTAGGGGGTCATTTAAGCCCTAAATCGTATTTATTTGATCAAATATTGCCCTAAATCGTTCCTTTTGTCATTTTAGGTACTTTGGAGAAGAAATCTGGAAAAGGAAGCATTTTGGACGTTTTTGGAGCATAAAAGTGAAGAAAACGACAAAGTCTCAAAATCGGCTGGAAAAGTACCTTTGACGGCGTCAAGTATTGCTCTTGACGGCGTCATGGCTTGGCAAAAGAGGTGGATATGAAAAATACCCGTGACACGCCAGAGAGTTTTGCAATGTAATTTCTGACGGCGTCACCCTTTGAAGTGATCAAGGTCGTCACGGTTTAAGCTAAAGAGGGACGGCGTCAAGCCTTATTCTGACGGCGTCAAGCCTTGATAGGCCAGAGCGGATTTTGGAGGACTACAAAGGGACGGCGTCAAGAAGGCCATCCGGGAACCCTAGACACGGCGAGGTGACGGCGTCAAGTCCTATAACGTGACGCCGTCAGCCCTTAAACTCTATATATAGTTTTGCAATTTTTTGTCATTAGTGGGCAACTTTGTGAGGAGAAACCCTAAGACGAATTTCTGCCATTTTTAAGGGTTTTCATACCCTTGGATCTCCCATGTTTAATTGAAGATAAGTAATTACTTACTCAATCAATATGTCTATGTGTTGTTTGATTATATCGTGTTCTTGTCTTTTAATTAACATGCTAGGGTAGATTTATCTTGTGTTTGCTTAGATCTAATGAAACCTAACTATTGATTATCGGTTATTAGTGTGTTATTAATTGTATTGAATGATTGTTTATCGATGTTAGGCTTAAGAAAACTGGCTAACCTCCTATACGGTAATTTGCTTGAACGTCTTAAGAAACATGAACCAATGCGTACTAGGTTTTTATGGTTGTATTTAATGCATGAGCGAATTCTAGTGATCCCATGTTAGGAGCTTCCTAGCTGGCTCGACATAGGAGTGAAGTAGGAGCTTGTAGAGTTGGGGAAGTACGTACGCCACCCCACGATTGGTATTAAGGAATACACCCATCATCCACGCAATTAATACACACTAATCAACCGGTAAAAGATAGTTAGGGAGTAAGGAAATCTAAGTAAACACATTTCTCTCCATATAAGTTTCACAACCTTTTCATTTTCAGTTATTTTATTTTATTTGCATTTGTAGTTATTTGGGTTAGTTGACTAGCAACTAATTCCGCCCACTCCTTCAAACCCGAGATTTTACTTGCTTTCATAAAAATATAAAAATACAAAAAATAATCTTCCTTCACCCTTAGACCTAATTAGAGTAGTTTTTCATACCTAACGAACACTATTCCCTGTGGAGAACGATCAATCCCCCGTACTTACCACTACACTATACTACATCGGTCAGGTACACTTCCTGGTGGGGTTGTAAGCCTCTTGAGATCCCTCGAGAGGTAAAACCTGTTGTAAGGTCACAAAACCACGCATCAGTCATCGAATGAAGAAACGTCACAACTATGTGAGTGATGCGTGGTTTTGCAACCTTACAACAGGTTTTACCTCTCGAGGGATCTCAAGAGGCTTACAACCCCACCAGGCAGTGTACCTGACCGATGTAGTATAGTGTAGTGGTAAGTACGGGGGATTGATCGTTCTCCACAGGGAATAGTGTTCAATAGGTATGAAAAACTACTCTAATTAGGTCTAAGGGTGAGGGAAGATTCTTTTTTTTTTGTATTTTTATAATTTTTATGAAAGCAAGTAAAATCTCGGGTTTGAAGGAGTGGGCGGAATTAGTTTCTAGTCAACTAACCCAAATTACTACAAATGCAAATAAAATAAAATAACTGAAAATGAAAAGGTTGTGAAACTTATGTGGAGAGAAATGTGTTTACTTAGATTTCCTTACTCCCTAACTATCTTCTACCGGTTGATTAGTGTGTATTAATTGCGTGGATGACAGGTGTATTCCTTAATACCAATCGTGGGGTGGCGTACGTACTTCCCCAACTCTACAAGCTCCTACTTCACTCCTATGTCGAGCCGGCTAAGAAGCTCCTAACATGGGATCACTAGAATTCGCTCATGCATTAAATACAACCATAAAAACCTAGTACGCATTGGTTCATGCTTCTTAAGACGTTCAAGCAAGTTACCGTATAGGAAGTTAGCCAGTTTTCTTAAGCCTAACATCGATAAACAATCATCCAATACAATTAATAACACACTAATAACCAATAATCAATAGTTAGGTTTCATTAGATCTAAGAAACACAAGATAAATCTAGCCTAGCATGTTAATCAAAAGACAAGAACAAGATATAATCAAACAACACATAGACATATTGATTGATTAAATAAATACTTATCTTCAATTAAACATGGGAGATCCAAGGGTATGAAAACCCTTAAAAATGGCAGAAATTCGTCTTAGGGTTTCTCCTCACAAAGTTGCAAACTAATGACAAAAAATTGCAAAACTATATATAGAGTTTAAGGGCTGACGGCGTCACGTTATAGGTCTTGACGCCGTCACCTCGCCGTGTCTAGGGTTCCCGGATGGCCTTCTTGACGCCGTCCCTTTGTAGCCTTCCAAAATCCGCTCTGGCCTATCAAGGCTTGACGCCGTCAGACATGGGCTTGACGCCGTCCCTCTTTAGCTTAAACCGTGATGGCTTTAATCACCTTAAAGGGTGACGCCGTCAGACTTTACATTGCAAAACTCCCTGGCTTATCATGTGTATTTTTCATATCCACCTCTTTTTGCAAAGCCGTGACGCCGTCTGGAACAATCCTTGACGCCGTCAAAGGTACTTTTCCAGCCGATTTTGAGACTTTGTCGTTTTCTTCACTTTTATGCTCCAAAAACGTCCAAAATGCTTCCTTTTCCAGATTTCTTCTCTAAAGTACCTAAAATGACAAAAGGAACGATTTAGGGCAATATTTGATCAAATAAATACGATTTAGGGCTTAAATGACCCCCTAAAAGCGGTACACTTTTCGCTTCATCAAATACCCTTACACTTGAGATTTGCTTGTCCTCAAGCAAATGCGCTTTTATTCTAATCAAAATACAAGTTAGGGGTCATTTAACGCTAATATAAAAGTAATTACAACAAATAGTCGTTCCACTTTAATCATAATAAGCACGGAGATTACAAAATAGCACCTCACAAGTAGTGTTTAGTTACTCACATCTCTCAGGTGTCATCAAAATAAATCTCATAAATGAAAACGGATAATATCTCTCACTACCTGTCATAGCAAATAGATTACCATAGGCTTGGGAAAGGATCGAAAACCTCCTCCACTAGGCGTAAGCACCTAAGATAAACTATCAAAGAGGGCTTTTACATGGGTTATAACGTGAGGTGTAGGGATATGATAAACACGGTTTTGTTGGATAAGGGATATTTTACTGGTGGCGAGTTAAAGATCTTGATTAATTACATGTACAATATGGCGTTGCTAAGCCAAGACTAGACTCGACTTAAGCTAAAAACAAAATAACAAAAACATAAAATGAAACGGGATGGTAGTCCGTATGTTTTTTTCTACTTTTCTTTTTCTCAATTTTTTTTTTCTTGAATTTTTTTTTTTTTTTTTTTTTTTTTTTTTTTACACTCTTGCTCTACCATCCAAAATAATACATCATAGGGGCGTTGCATTCCCCTTACACTTGAACTTTTACATAACTTTACAAATAACTATTCTAATGACTCGAATTAAGATAATCGAAACACTTGGAGTACTTTTAAGATATTTAGCACATATGGGGGTAATAATGTTGTTCTTCCCCATTACTCCATTACACTAGTACTTTACCCATGAGCCACAATCATCCCAAAACAATATGTACAAGGATATGACTCGACTTAGCAACCATGTAATCAATTAGATAATTAACTAAGGGTTTAAACAAATGTTGTAACAATAATGCACTAAAGATGAGTGCATACAAGGTAGGCTAAGGCGATTTGGGTGTACATTTAAGTGGGGTGTAAACAAATTCTTACTTTAAGTAAAATGCTTAAAGTTAGAAACGAAAAGATAGGCTCTGAGGGGTGTACTAGGGGTATCGTGTACTAAAAATGAGTACAACGCAAAGGGTGTGGGAGAATTACTTGACCAATGTAGCCAATGTAATTATAACAAAAACACAGGTGTAAAACAATGGGTTAATCCTAATGCCTCTTATCATGTAGTAAATCTAACTACACTAATGTATTCTCACTTGTGGCCTCGGAATGGTCCTAACGCAAGTTTTAGAATCTAAGTGCTACCGGTACACACATCATAGCATAAATGCTTTTCCTACAAATTCTAGGGGCGAACCTCACATATTTGGGGGTGGAAAATTTTTTAGTGGTACGGTTTTGTGCTAGTCATATAACTTCCTATCCATGAGACGCTCATTAAAACCAAAGTTTCACTCCTAAATGTTGTAAAAAATTTTAAATTTGGCACTAAAATTGCCCTAACAAGTATTTATCTCAATTTTATTACACATCTACCATCAAACAAACAAAAATCAAGTGCAATTGTATTCTCTAAGGTATCATCATTTACCCTCCCCTTACACTTAAGCTGAACATTGTCCCCAATGTTCATTCAAAGGATGTAAAAGTAAATAAGGTAAAAGAATGAAAACAAATACTCCCCTGATTCGTTCGATGTGGATAATCCGGTAACATGGTTAAATCCTCCTCCAAGAAAATGAACGTTGAAAGCTTCCCTTCTAAAATATAAATCATCTTCTTGTCCAATATAACCTGTTAAACCTGAGAAGACAAACACAAAAAACCCAAAGCATCAACCTGAACAAAGAAAACTCACAACTAGATGTAATTCCAGACTTAGAAATAAAAACAAAACGATTAAAGATATAATGCTTGTAGAATGAATATTTGCAGATTTCCTGGAGTTTATAAAACTAAAGATTTAACAAAAACTTTATGACTCCGGTAGAAAAACAAAACTTGCAAAATTTCCAGAATTTTACACTTGACGCCGTCAGAAGTGACCTGCAGAAATTTTATGGTTAGTTTCCGGAAAATTTCTGGAAAAACTTATGCCTCACTTCCTGGAAATCCTGCAAAATATTCATTATGACTCGATACAAGCATTTGACTCTAACAATTACTAGTATACATGTTCATTTAATATAGTTGTGGTTCATGCTCAATTTCGTTCTTATAAACAAATTTGGGTCTCCCCTTACACTTAGCTTTTGCAAAATACCTTTATATGTAATTAAGACGAAGTTAAAAACAAAATAAAGCATTTTCACAATTTATTTTGAATCATGATCCACAAACAATAAAAATAAAACATGCATACGGAAACAAATAAAATCAAATAAACAAAAAAACAAACAAATAAATAAAGCTTGGGTTGCCTCCCAATAAGCGCTTGTTTTTGTTCGAGTCACGAGCCTGACTCTACCCTTATTTAACGGAAATAGGGGAGGTTTTCCCTACACTTAGGATTAAGTGCGGGTGGAAGTAGCGATACACACCCTTAGGGTGGAAATATGCCACGTGAGGTGAAGGGGGTGAGTGAATGGCTTCCTTCATCCTAAAACTACCCGGATAATATTGGTTTATGGGTGGGTCGGTTCCTCTTTTGTCTCCTAGATGTAAATCTAAGGATGAAAAGTTGTGTAAAGGTTGAGGTTCCGGCTCATCAACACTAGGAAATTCCCTAGAACTAAGAGTAAGGTCATCACTAAAAGTGTTCAAACCTATATCCTCTAGTTGTGCTTAGTCTAAAGGTTCTACCTCCATCGGGATTCCTAAAGTCTCTTCTACTTCTTCCGGGTACGTCACGGGCGGTGTGGGTGCCTCAAATGATGGTTGAGTATTTTGTGGGCTTATGGTGTTTACCTCATCATTCCACATGTCAAGATCACCTATATCCTCATCAATTGTTTTCTTAGGTAGTGATGATAACAAACCTAGCGCTTCATCCAACTTATGGTTTATTGCTTCGGCTCTATCCACAATTCCTTGTCAAACTAGGTCGCTTTTCCTATTGGCCTCACTAAGATGAGATCCTAAACATGGAGGTTGTTCATAAGAATCTATCCTAGGTGAAGGCTCATATGATTCATAGGTGTCTCTAAATGAGGTATTTTGAACTCCTTGGTGTTCTAGCCACTCAACCATATCTTGCAATCTTAGAAGTCTAAGTGAAAAGTCCATTTGAAGCAAATTACAAACAAAATCACAAAGAAAAGATAGACTACGAGAAAGCTACAAAATAAAAAGAAAAAAATCTCACTTGATAGGAATCTTGTGAGTAGACCTAATAAAAATAAAATTTCAACCTAAGCAATAACTACTCCCCGGCAACGGCGCCAAAAACTTGATGCGTGGTTTTGCAACCTTACAACAGGTTTTACCTCTCGAGGGATCTCAAGAGGCTTACAACCCCACCAGGCAGTGTACCTGACCGATGTAGTATAGTGTAATGGTAAGTACGGGGGATTGATCATTCTCCACAGGGAATAGTGTTCGTTAGGTACGAAAAACTACTCTAATTAGGTCTAAGGGTGAGGGAAGATTCTTTTTTTTTTTGTATTTTTATAATTTTTATGAAAGCAAGTAAAATCTCGGGTTTGAAGGAGTGGGCGGAATTAGTTGCTAGTCAACTAACCCAAATTACTACAAATGCAAATAAAATAAAATAACTGAAAATGAAAAGGTTGTGAAACTTATGTGGAGAGAAATGTGTTTACTTAGATTTCCTTACTCCCTAACTATCTTCTACCGGTTGATTAGTGTGTATTAATTGCGTGGATGACGGGTGTATTCCTTAATACCAATCGTGGGGTGGCGTACGTACTTCCCCAACTCTACAAGCTCCTACTTCACTCCTATGTCGAGCCGGCTAAGAAGCTCCTAACATGGGATCACTAGAATTCGCTCAGGCATTAAATACAACCATAAAAACCTAGTACGCATTGGTTCATGCTTCTTAAGACGTTCAAACAAGTTACCGTATAGGAAGTTAGCCAGTTTTCTTAAGCCTAACATCGATAAACAATCATCCAATACAATTAATAACACACTAATAACCAATAATCAATAGTTAGGTTTCATTAGATCTAAGCAAACACAAGATAAATCTAGCCTAGCATGTTAATCAAAAGACAAGAACAAGATATAATCAAACAACACATAAACATATTGATTGATTAAATGAATACTTATCTTCAATTAAACATGGGAGATCCAAGGGTATGAAAACCCTTAAAAATGGCAGAATTTCGTCTTAGGGTTTCTCCTCACAAAGTTGCACACTAATGACAAAAAATTGCAAAACTATTTATAGAGTTTAAGGGCTGACGGCGTCACGTTATAGGTCTTGACGCCGTCACCTCGCCGTGTCTAGGGTTCCCGGATGGCCTTCTTGACGCCGTCCCTTTGTAGCCTTCCAAAATCCGCTCTGGCCTATCAAGGCTTGACGCCGTCAGAAATGGGCTTGACGCCGTCCCTCTTTAGCTTAAACCGTGATGGCCTTGATCACCTTAAAGGGTGACGCCGTCAGACTTTACATTGCAAAACTCCTTGGCTTATCATGTGTATTTTTCATATCCACCTCTTTTTGCCAAGCCGTGACGCCGTCTGGAACAATCCCTGACGCCGTCAAAGGTACTTTTCCAGCCAATTTTGAGACTTTGTCGTTTTCTTCACTTTTATGCTCCAAAAACGTCGAAAATGCTTCCTTTTCCAGATTTCTTCTCCAAAGTACCTAAAATGACAAAAGGAACGATTTAATGCAATATTTGATCAAATAAATACGATTTAGGGCTTAAATGACCCCCTAAAAGCGGTACACTTTTCGCTTCATCAGCGAGAAAGACAGATGAGCTGGCTACACAGTTTCACATTTATTCTGCCACTTGTCAGCCTAATGTTTCTGGGCTCATACTTGTTGGATCTGTTGATTTCAAAACTGAACTCGGTTAGTCCGATATGTTTGACCCTCGCCTTCAGGCCAAAATATTAAATGTAGTTGATGTGTCTTATGGGTGTGAGAGTGGTTTCAATCAGGCTATTGAACTCTCGTCTCAAATTCTTGCTAATGTTAAGTTTATCCAAGAAAAGCACTTGCTTGGGAAGTATTTTGCGGAGATCAGTCAGGATACTAGTAAGTATGTAGTTGGTGTGAAGGACACTTTGAACTACTTAAGAGACGGGTGATGTTGAGATTCTTATTGTATGAGAAAATCTGGATATCAATGGTTATGTGCTTAAAAATAGCATGACAAGTGAAATTATTATCAAGCACCGAAAAAAGGACCAGGTAGCTGATCAAAGTAACTTCCAGGACTCAGTGACCAATGTTGAACTCGAAGTTCAGGAGAAGAAGTATTGCTTAATTGGTTTTCCGAGGAGTACAAGAAATTTGGATGCACGCTTGAGTTTGTCACTAACAAATCCCAAGAGGGTCGCATTTTTGTAGGGGTTTTGGTGGGATTGGTGGCATACTTAGTTACCAGGTCAACATTCAATCATATGATGATCCTTCTGATGATGAGAAAATTATGAATTAGAATAGCAATCAACCACACATGACTAGCTGTCGGTGCAGGAATGGGGCCAAGAGCCAGCACCGCAGCACTATTTAAGCGTTTGTTCCCTGCTCAACAAGTTCTTATAAAGGTTAATAGCATTTCTCCGTGATAACATCAAATTAGCCTGATATTTTATATATCAAATACCCATGTTTATTGCCTCATTTAGTTCATATTTACATTTAGGTTAATTGGGCGTTGGAGCGGAAAAGATACGAGAAAAGGCCAAAAAAAGACAAAAACTTATTCAGAAGAGAGTTACGGTGTAAGTGACACGATTGACTTACGCCGTAACACATATTACAAAGGCCAAGGAAATTTTCTAAGTCTCAAGAAGGTTACGCCGTAACAAATTAATAGGGTTACGGCGTAAAAACAGAAGAAAAGTTTACGAGAGTTTTACGGGCGTAACCTGCTCTTGAGGTCACACCGTAATTGACAAACGTGTTGAGCAAGTGTGCAGGTTAAGCAATAACTTGGTGATTTAGTTACGCCGTAGAGAGATTATAAGCTGTGGATAATACGTGCTGACGAAGACTTACGACGTAAGTCGATTGATGGACTTACGCCGTAATTATTACCTTGGGCGCAAAGGAGTTTAAGTCCAAGGGCTGAAAGCGGTCAATTGATACGAAGTTTATTTATTACAAGGACCGAAAGTAAGAATAACAAGTACGATGGAGGACTTAAGTTGGGCAATTCATATGATGTTCACAAGGACTTGGAATAAAACCAACAAGAACGAGCAGGGAATAAAGACGGTCAATTCTCATTACGCTTAATGGAAGTTATCTATCATAAAAGACCGCAAGTATTTAAGTCAAGAACGATGAGGGGTAGAAACCGTATTATTTTTATAAGTATTACACTTATAAATACATTAGGACTTGAAATGAAACCATGCGCTACTTCAGGGGTTAAATGCGGACAAGGCCATGAAAGTTCCAAAATGAATGCAAAAATAAGTACGAGACTCTTACGCCGTAACCGAATACATGGTTACGGCTTAAGTTTGTAGATCTGAGGGATTTCTTTAATATTAAAATAATTACGGCGTAACTCACACTTAAGGTTACGCCGTAACCTTGTCGAGGCCTATAAATACAGTCCTAATTCAGCACTTTTGAGTATCTCTTTTCACCCCTTCCCAGGGGACGACTAGGGCACAATTTAAGACATTTTACAACAGTTCCAAGCCATTTTTCAAGGGAGAATTCACTTCAATTCATCATTCTTATTAGTCATACACCAAGTAATTTGTATCGAACGCTATGTTTAATTCATTTAATGTTTTACTCATTTTTTTGTATAATTCACATTATGTTTGGCTAAACACTTTATGTGTTAGCTTAGTTATTAATTTATCAATGCCTTGATTTTATGTTTTCTTGCTTTCTTTATCGCCTTTTGTGTCTACTTCCTTTGCCTATTCGTGGACACCCTCGTTTTGATAGTATTAAAACTTGGTAGTACCTATAAGGCTAGGAGAATTGACCATAGGACCCTAGCTGAGTAGGTTGCAAGGATTGGTAAGAATTGACAATAGGACTACCATTCCCTTGTGTGTGAATTGACCATAGGATCACCTACCAAATGGAGATACTTAAGAAGTTAGGGAGACCTAAGATCAGAAATGTCGGGTTTGGTGCTTTATGCACTAAGAATAGGTCTAGATTGTAGCTGGTACATAATGACTAAGGTTAGGTTACCCATGATCCCCATCAAGTAACTACGGTGGAAGAGGAATCTAGACTTATAGGCTAGACGAATTGCCCAAATGCTGTCTAGTGACATTTACCCCCACTTAAAGCGGTAGGAAGCACTAATAGGAAGACTTAATTATGGCATAATAAGGTTAGTAACTAGCCTAACACATTTCTCCCTACTGATTGTGTCTCATTTAATTTCGCATTTATTCCATTTCATTAGTTTAAATATTAATCAATTCAAAACACCCTTTAAAATCAGTGACAATAGAACTTAATTTATAATCCGCACTCATAGCTCCTGGGACGACCTCGGCTTTACCAATTACTACACTACACACGACCGGGTTCTCTGCCCGTTAGTTCATAGGTAGACCATAGGTAAATGAGTTAATATAAATTTTAAAACCTGGTCTGAAATCCAGCATCAAAATTTTGGCACCGCTGCCGGGGAGCTATTATAGGTTTTTAATTTGAGTTTTGTAAATATTTTGCTTTTATAGTTTTAGGCTTTTTATTTGCTTTTTAGGATTTTTGTTTTTAGTTTTCTTTCTCCCATATTTTCTTTGTTTCTTTGTGTATTTCAGGAAATCATGGAGATGGAACCAGATATTAATGAAATGATGCTGAATGATTACTTGGAGTATGAGCGCGAGAAGACAAAAACATTCATGAGGAATCTTCGATCAAGGAGAGCTACTACTAGATCGCCTCCTCTAGAGCCTTTCTTTCAATTTTCTCAACCATATACCTGTAACACCCCCTAATTTGGTTTGTGGCAGCGGAAAAGTTATTAGGGTATTACGGTGAGGATCGAAGTTAAAATTCCAGAAAACGGCCCGGAAGGGGCGTTTTGAGAGTTATATGTCATTCAAAATAATAGCTTTGATGCAAAAATGAATTATTTGATTTGAAAATCCCATAAAAGAATGTGATGATTTGGAAGGAATGACATATTTGATTTTACACCATTTAAGTTATCAGAGTAAAAGATGCCCGCTCCGTGTCTTGTCCTGCTCCGTTAATTACCTGAGATAAACATGCTTAAAACGTCAACACAATGGTTGGTGAGTTCGTGGAGTTTATAGAAAGTAATCTTCTTTCGATGAGTTTAAAAGGTGTATAGTGATTGTTGAAATAAATAATAATTCTTCATGAAATAAATAGACAGTTGTGTTGTATAAAAATTCACAAGCAATTCATGTATGATCTCCAAAATCATAAGTTTCGAGTTATAGATGCAAATGAGCTACGTTGTTATACGCTCGATATAGACTGTTGAGTCAGCTTTTAAATGTAACGATATACCAAGCATTTTGGGTTGTCTTGTGTAGAATTCTCATTTAAGTCACATATGATAACAATTAAAGTTCAAGTACGGGATTCATAATCATAACACGTAGTGAAATAATAATCTAATGTCTGAAATCTATCAGTGTAAAGTGGTGGTCTTCTAAATACAGCTGTATCCTAGGATATATATGAAACATTCATATATTCATAAAGTTATATTGCCCTAAGCCTCATGACACGCAAAACGTTAACAATTGGGTGTCCCACCAGGGTTACCTGATGGGTGATTTATGGCCCTCAGTGAATAGGTGACTTGCCAATTCCTATTTTTCTCAAATATAGTGCACCACGACTAATACGACTAACCATGAGGCATTCCGTCAAAGTATTAGTGGGGTAGGTCGTCAGCCTCTAACAGGTTTCGAAGCTGTTCACTATATTCGCGCTCACCGCAGTGATTAATGGCTCATGATCGAGGGACTTTATGGCAATAAAGTGTGCTTAGGCAATATAGGTCTCAAGGTTCATAAAATACACGTATTCTGATCTTGGCAATTATTTCCAGTGGAATATAGAAATATTATAATAAGTAACAGTTCATTCATTTGTCACATGAATGCATACAGTAAGCCTCAGTATCATGTTACATCAAGTAGTTCAGAGATGTTATGTTTCAAGTTCCGTGTTTAAGCTAAACAGACAATTTGCACATATATTGAGCATGTTTTCCTTTCAAGTATAATTCAAATAGGTAAAGCATAGTTGATAGTTTTGAGCAATTCATGAGAGTTTTCAAGTAATATAAAGCAGTTAAAGCATGTATCTCCCCCAAAAGAATTATTAAAAACAAGTGTGAAAAGTAGGGGCCACGACTCACGGTAAGTCATAAGAGTTTTCATAGTACTTATAAAAGTATTGTATTGCAAAACAAATCATATATTTGATAAATGAGTAAAATATTTCGAAGCATGTATCTCCCCCAAAAATAGTTAGAAAACTGGTAAAAGTAGGGGCCATGAACTCACCTTAGCCATAGCAAAGCAAAGATCATACTGACACGACTGGCATCTAGAGCATATCACAACGGTCTAGAATCGGCACAACCTAGTACGTATACGATTATCTCAAAATATGGCTCGCACAATAATAAAGTCTATAAAGTGTCATAGTTTTCGTGGATTATTCAGTTTTCAAAACTTATCAAAAGCTTATTTTCAACGTTTCGTGTGGTGTGGTAAGATATCCTAGACTCGACAGACAACTCACGCCAAAAGAAATAGACAATGACATAGCCGAGGGAATACTGATGGGAACTCAAACCTAAGGAGGACAACTTAGAAGCTAAAGACAAACAAACACCTCTGATCAAATAACTAGTTTGTACGTTTCAGCATTTACCCCGGTATCCCAAATGGTTTGTATAAAATATAAACGTTTTATAATAAAACTAATAAAATTAGTTTTCCTCAAGTCGTCGAGACTTGAGTTAATCAAACTAAGATTACAATATTTAATAAGTTTATGTCTCGTTATTATTCTCGTAATATTAGTTTAGTTTTTATTGAAGATATTGTGTCCAGTCCGAGTTTAATATATTATACCGTCTCACGTCTCAAGATATTCCATAAGTCCAATGTCTAATGTCATACGTCCGATAGCGATCCACGTTTGTCCAATGTCCAACTATAGTAATCAAAATCCGTTAAATATTCGTAAAGTTCAATATTGATCATTAATTCACACGGAAAATCCGAAACGCACAACTAGCTTACTAATAATTTGTTTAACTACACAACTTAAATTTTCAAACACACTTTTGGGCTTATGAGCCCTTTTAACCAAAACTAGCATCATTGGGCTTCGGCCCACTCTTTAACCCAAACACACTTTGTAATAACAGAATCAAACGCACCCTAATATGCTGGAAACAACAAAATTTTACAAACCATACCCCCTATACAGCTTTTATATCCATTTCGAAACCAACTAGTGTCAACAATTGACAACAACAACGATAACAATAATATTGCCGAGACCCTAGCGGTCTCGGCCCCGACCCATATGAAATCAAAAAGACTCGGCATCAACCAAAACCGAACGAACCCTTATGGGTTTATCTTATGACTAGTGACCAAACCGGTGAATAACAACATCAAACAAGATAAGCAATCTCAACCAAAACATTTGAACACTCCTATTGTTAGTCGAGCCCGAGACTACAGAAAACAAACAACAGGTTCATGTTTACCACGCTCACTGAGTCAACTCAACCGAGTTGACTCGACTCATCACAAAAATTCAAGCACACCATTATCAGTTAAGTCTTACCACACGAAACCATATATCTCAAAATGTTTTAAACTTTGTTTTTATAGTCTCAAAATATATAAACCGATTCAAAACTTGTCCTAGATCCACGAAAAACAATAATAATAATAATCGGTTCCAACAATAACTAAAAGAAATATAGTAAAATGTTTTCTCGGTTTTACCATGACGAGGGAGAGAGCGAGAGGAGGCGGTGGAGACGCGCAGCAGTGGTGTCGGCACAAGCTTGAGTTGCCGGAAAATATCACCGGAAACCTTCCGTTACCGATAGAGAAGGAATAAATGGAAGTGGGTTGGAGGTGCGTGATTCATATAGAAATGACGAGGAGAGTGAGAGGATTAAAATGGTGTTGGCGGTGAGAGGGGGTGAGCGGCGGTGATGGGGCGTTAGCCGGTTTTTGGTCGCCGGATAATAGAGAGGAGAGAGATGGAGAGTGAGGTGAGGGTGAAGAGTAGAATATATAGGAGGTTTGATAGATCAATCATTGGGGAGACTGTAGATAAATGTACACCTAAGTGTTTCTACCAGACATAAGATATTTGATAGATAAGATCTATCTTTGTTTGTTGTGTTGTGTATATGTATTTGGTGAGTTTATGAGTTGTACGTGAAGTGGGAGACGCATGGTTCTTATACACACGTTTAGTATGCAAGTTGATATTTTCATGTCATGGCCTATGTTGTTACACGTTATTGATATATTGAATTGTTGAATTTTATGGTACCAACTCTTACACATACATATATACAGTTAGTAGTAGTATTTTGTGGTAAAAAGTTCTACACGTTTAAAAAAATTGTTGTGGTAATATATGATAGAGAGGTTATACACGTTGATATTGCATGGAAATAGTTTACATGGCATTATTTTAAGACACACACTAATAGTTTAAGATATAGTTTAATCCCGGTAATTGCTAACGTTAAGTCCTTATGTCACGAAACTTAAAACCAGGTAACGTAAAAATATATCGTTTATAAAAATGTCAAAGTTTATTAATATACTCCAACTAAAATATTAGACATGTAATAAGTTTAACGGAGAGTGTATACGTTAATAAAATTTAATAGGTTTGAGTATTCGTATTGCGTAAAGAGTTTAATGTAAAATATAAAATAATAAAGTGAAAATAGTTCATATAAAATATGTAGGCTTATCCAAATCTTATGTTGGTCGTGAGTATAGTATATTAAAGAAAAATTTAAATTTCTACATAAAAATGGGCTTTGTTAAATGATAAGTCAAAGGTATTATTAATTAACAAAGATTATCATGACGGATTTTTGTAGGATCTTACAGTATCTATGCTGGTTTTGTATCTCCTAATGAGTATGATGAAGTGGACATTGATAATATGACCATTAAAGTTTTTGAATTGTACATGGCCAAACAATGTCAAAGGAAAAATAATATGAATAATCACACTCGCGGTTTCAGGTCCAACTTTAGTGATTATTCGCAAAACACAGCTGATCCTCAACCGGAAGATAGAGAATTGATGATAGCAAGAGGCTTGGATGAAATGTTCAGAATAGGATCTGAAAACCTTCAGAGAATGAAACGTGAGGAGATTCATAAGGGGTGTGATAATGAAGAATTTGGGGATGTGAACCCCCAAAATAAGGGCATTCTTAACTTTCCTATTTCTCCCGTTACTAATATTTTTGCTAGTGTTTATGAATAGGGTATTAATTATGTCGATGTTAACAATGCAAAGGAGAAGGAGGAAGTTCAGGAGGAATGTGATGAAGATAACATGTATGATCTTTGGGATATTACGGCCGAGGACGTAGAAAGGCTTAGGAAATTACTTACGCCTCCCATGCAAGCCGACCCTAAACCCAAGCCAGTGATGCAACTGTACATGCCACCGGTTACATGCCCTAATCGGTTTAAGGATGTGAGGAATGAAGAAACAAGTAAGGATCAACCAAAGAAGATAGAAGCAAGGAGCTTACATGATGAAGATGCAATTCCAAAAACTAATGTGGAATCAACTACAACACAAAATGGTATGACTTTTAACTCTTCTTTTATTACTAACAATCTTGCTAGTTTTTCCATACAGGTAGCTAAACTTATGGATGAAATAGTGCAACCCTTAACCTCACAAACCATGCTTATCAGACCACCCGATGATGGTTATGTAGCACCAGCTACCGAACCACTTTTGGTTGAGCTTGCGAAGGAACTAGGAGATGAAATCTTTGACACTACCGTGGCATGGAGGCCAATAATTCAACCACAACACGGAGTATTCAAATCATCCAAGGCATCAACCAATCTGGGTAAGGTAAGGAGGGAAATGACATCTCCTTTAAGGTATGACTATAATTCATCATTTCTCTATCCCTTAGAAAATTCACACCCTCAAGGTGTTTATTACTATTTTCACCCACACTTGATTTCAAGTGAGGGGATGAACACCCTTTTACTTAGTAAATAAGGGTGGAGTCAAGCTTGTGACTCGAACAAAAACAAGCGCTTCGTGGGAGGCACCCCATGCATATCTTTTTATTTTAACTTTTATTTTATAGGATTTTATGCTTGGTATGTTTGTGCATCATTTTTACAGGTTTCTACGACGAAGAAATACAAGAGAAGTGCTGGAGGGACCTCTTAGTGGTCTAAAGATGTCGAGTTTTCTGATATTTACATCAGAGACTTTCTACGGCGTAAATGCATCGTTGTGGTACGCAGTAACTATTTCCCAGCACACATTAATTATCAGGTCATTTAACTTATGGCGTAACTCAGTCAATGCGGTTACGCCGTAGCTTCTTCCTGCAGCAAACCATTTTCAAAAACAATTTCCAAGTTCGTATACTTTTAGTAGTAAATGGACTTTGTAGGTGTGTTCCTTGTAAACCCTCACGAGACTTCACTCGTCCACTCGTGACACCGAGTGGTTTAAAAGGCGTGTTGCATTTGCTAAATGCACGTGATTCTACAAAAGTGAGTAAGGATTTCATTCTATTTATTTTTATTACTTGTTGTTTTTCTAGTATGATGCATTGGTTGTTTAAGTGAATTCAGGAAATTAAAGTTTGCTCATAATCTCAAGGCGACACGTTTACCGTGTATCTTCGATCATTCCGAGCAAATTCAAGGGAGTTTCCGTTCCATTTCTAAGCTTTTTTTTCACTTATATGCTTAGTATACCAAGTGGGGGGAATGGGATTAGAAATAGACACCGCTTGATTTTATTTGCTTTATTTTTCTAGTTTTTAGTGAAAAATATTTCATCTTTGAATTTTGACATGTTTTTCATTACTAACTAGACTAATCTAGACTGAGCACCCTACCTATATTTCCATGGTGAGGATAGCCTTCCGTTTTCCCTTATACGTAATTCATAAAAAAGTGTGCGGTGGCTGTATAGACTTTAGAACTGCATTGCATATCTTTCGAGCTTTTAATGACATTACACTGAGGTAACTTGGTGTAATTGGTGCAGTTAGTATGAGCTGAATGCTGTTTGCCACGCAATAGATATAGTGGTGTTAAAAGTAGGCTGTACAGAGCTGCCATCGGCTGCTATTCATGAGGAATCCTTATTTCTCTACATATTTTAACAATATACCCCGTCTAAAAGCGCCAAAATTTCATATGAAAAAACTTTATTTGAATGTTTGACTAGTATTGATTTTGAAAAGAAAGAGTAAATAGCTAATATGCTAATATCGTCGATCATCAAAAACCACCGTTTACAAAAAGAAGCAAAAAAAAAAAAAAAAATCATCCTCAATTACTATGTTACTCTTCCCCGCTGCTTTGCGTAGTTAATATGCTAATATTGTCGAAACAAATAAACGCATTTGTTTATTTCACACTAGTAAATAGCTTGATTCTCTTTTTGGGAAACTCAATTTCACCGACATTATATAAACGTATTTGTTTATCTCACACTAGTTAAGACCGAAGGAAGTGAGGCGAGAAAACAGGTGAACCATGGCTGGAACGCCTCTGGATCGCCCCCAACACTGCCCCCCCCCCCCCCCCACCCCCCAAGGCGATTTGCAAGCTTGGCGATACATATGGGTCGCCTGGAAAGTTTGAATGTTTTGCGTCTTTTCATGGTTTACTAGCCGTTTCAAACGGCACTTTGTATATTTATTTTTTTTCTTCCATTTCCTCAACTCTATATATATATATCTCGCATACATATTTTCTACACTTCATTTTATATATTCACTTCATCAACTCTATAAAAAATATGTATCCAAATCCAAATCCAAATCCAAATAACTTTCGCAGCCCGTATGGGTATCGTTCAACACGTCCAAACGTCCCAAATCAACCGGATATGAGTTGAGAGTGTTGACCACTGACTACAGCCATCTTCCGGAACCCGAAAGATCAATCATGGAAAAAGCGTAACAAGAAATTATTCAAAAACATCGCGATGCGTAGTTTATTAATTTTTAAGTAATATTTATGTTTTAGGATTATTATTTATGTTTTATGAACAATATTTATGTTTGTATTAATTTTTAAGTAATATTTATGTTTTAGGATTATTATTTATGTGATATTGTTATTTTTATATAATATGTAATTTTAGTTATTATTTATATAATATGCAAAAAAAAAAGTTGAAAAAAAAAATAAAAAAATCAATCATTAGAAGTGCCACGTGTCGCGAGTCGTCCCACCCTCTTGGGTAGCCCCACTCCCCCTTTTTTTTGAGGCTACCCAACATGCTGACTCAGCGCCACGTGTCGCGAGTCGCCCCTTAATTGGGTAGCCCCACTCCCTTCGGTCTAAGAGTGAATCACTAACCTTTGTAAACAAAATTGTGATTAATTAGTAAACTTCAGTTTCTTTATTTGCCACACATCGTTTTTATAGATTGATAAAATAAAATATAAATGTGATCCAACTATTTAAAATATAAAATAAGGTGTAGCAATAAAAAACAAATGTACACATATTAAAAAATACTACTCGTACTCTAGTAGCTATCAACTCATGATTCACGAACCTCACCGCACTAGTAATATTTAATATATTGTGATTATCTTTTTGTATTTGTTTGACTTCTAATTAGAGGTGACAATCGAGTCGTGTTCGTATTGACCTATTCGAGTTGGCGGGTTGAAATAACTTCTACCCAAATACGACTCATTTATTAGTCGTGTCAAGAAGCTCAACCCTAACCCAGACCTGCATAACACGCGTAACCCGTTTGTGATCCATTTAACCTGTTTAAGTATATAGGTCTAGCACTGAATAAGGGTGGTGGTTTTGTCGATTTAACTAGATTAAATGCAATGATATAAGGATCTGAAATATGATAAAAATAACATACAAATAACTATATAACAATTTCAATGACATCTGAGTTATAAGCGTTAGTTTCAATAATATCTTAGTTATAATCGTAATTCACTCATATTAAGTAGATAACAAAATACATTAAATCCATATCCAACATTAAAACCAAGTTATATATTTTATTTTTAGAGGCTTTCATATTTAAACGGGTTCACGTGTTGACCTGTTTAACACTTACTCAACCCAAACACGACCCGTTTACTAAACGGGTTAGACGCGTTGACCTGTTTTTTTACCCAAACCTGTTTATCCTCAACCCAAACCTGTTTAACTTCGTATCGGGTTCGTTTAGTTTATTATGTCGTGTCGAGAATTGTCGCACCTACTTATGAGGTCATTTTCATGCTACATTTTACTACTGAAACTTTGCAAGGTTTTTCTAAAAGCTATCATTTGTCGTTATTGATGAAAAGTTAAAAACATAAGTTATGACCAATGTAAGTTTCACATTCTTCGGGTACTTGTTTCCATTTTTGGAGGTTACTGGTCTCGACTGCTAGCCGCCAGCTCAAGCAGTCCAGGTCGGAATGTTTGTGGCCTGCTGAGCCCGAATGCGGCATGAGTAAATGGATTTGGTTGAACGGATTTGGAGATGCAACCACAGTGGTTATGGTTAGGATAAGGAAAAAGAACGTGAAACCCATGTTTCGAGTATTATGTTGTACTAATGTGTGTTGTGGAGTTGTGGTATATATAAGTTGCGTTTTGTCAAAATGGGCTTTATTTTTTGATATATTACGATATGCACCATTTATTTTTCACTCATTTTATATTAGATAAAAAGGAAGGCCATGGATAAAAGCAATGCTTTCACTACAACAAAATGTAAGACGGGCGAGGACGTTTTTGGCGCCGTCAAAAGTTAACAGTTGTCCCCGCCAAAAGTATCAGCGGCGGGGACCTTTCGGCAGGGACATGTCCCCGCCAATAACTTTCAGTGAGGATATGTCCTCGCCGAAAAGGACAAATTGTCCCATCCGAAAGGGTCGAATATTGTAGTGTTTTAACCTAAGAGATGATCGATCATGTACAATGTAACTTTTTTTTATATTATTTTACTCGAATGCTAAAATTAAAAATAAAATATTTTTACCTTTTGATCCTCTTTCTAATTTCTATTATGTGAAGTAAAAAAGCTATTGAATAATAGTGGTGTTTGACACATTTTGTCTAATTTTGTAAGTTGTATGAGTACTAATTTTGTAAGTTAACTTTTTGAGTTCTAATTTTGTAAGTTGTTGAGGTCATATCTTTCAATGCATTTTGTCTTTGAGCACATTTTCTTCTTTAGGGCATCTTTTCTTGTTTTAAGAATCATTAAAGAATTTTAAATTAGTCTATAAAATCTTTTCTTTGACTCACTGCAAATTACACCGTAAAATAGTCTATAAAATCATACACAGTCTTAGGTTAAATATAGCAATTAACACGTTATTATATTTTTCTTTGACTTACTGCAAATTAAAATATATTCACATTTCTGCAACATCTCTTTTCTTAGTTTTCAATTCTTATTCATGTTTCTTTAAATTAAAAATTAATATATTCAAAACATCGATTCAATCATTCATTTATAAACATTTCTTTTCTATCTATGATAAATCACATTAAAAAACAAGTAAACCAATCATTTACGCTACACCATTATTTCATTTGATGCACTGTATGTCTTATAAGAAAAGAAGGGGTCGGTTATAAGGACCCTTTCTGTTTACAGTTGTACCCCATGTTTTTTTTTTTCTTTTTCTTTTATTTTTTTTAAATAAAATTATAAAATGAAAAGTGCGGAATACAAAATATAAAAGTTTAACAAGTCAAAAGTATTAAATTGTCAAAAAGTATGGAGCAAAAACTGATAAAAACTGCTGGTGGACAAAAAAAAGATATTCTTGTACTTTTTAGTACTTTTCTTGTGGGCCCGAGGGAATATATAACATAACCCCAAAAGAATTATACGTAGTTTTTCAACTATAAAAAACTACGGTACTTGAGATTTATCCATGCTTGGTATTGTTTTCCAATCATCTAATGAACTATCATAGTCTTCTCATGTCCGGGGAACTTGTAACGGCCCAAACCAAATTTTACAAAAAATTTGCACAACCGGCTTAACCAAAACTGACATTCTGTTACAAATCAAGTACTCTCTTATACTTCTATTTATGCTAAATATCATGTGGCCATACGGGTCCTGCATCAACATTATATAAAAACTATATTTTGCTCTATTTTTGGAAGACTCTTCTAAGACTCGAAATTTAACGAAACTTTCCATAAATGATTAAACCATCATAAAGTTTATAGAATTACAAAATTTTGACATTTATAACGTCCGGAATTGAGACTTACAGAATGTGGAGATTATACCAAACACCCCATTTTGACCCATTTACAACCATTGATCTTAAACCGCGTATACACCCATACATCTACCATTTCTAAACACGACATTTTACAAAACATTGCATCATACGACACTTGAGGTTTTACTTTACTTCGAGCTCGGTGTCTAAAATACAACTACTTGCATATTCATAAGCAACAAACTTCTATTCCCTGGTGTAGCAATCTGTAAAATTTCCCAGTAATTGTAAATGCTAATCAAGTACTAATTACCATTACTGATCAGTTAACTATTTTTATGGGCAAAATTTGAAAATTTTGTTTAGTACATTACATTAATTCAAACACATTGGAACGAGCACACACACGGACCACAACGAATCCAACACACTCATTATAAACCAAACGGATCACATGTACTATTCCTGGCCCAACTTTTGGCCTGTTACTATTCAAAGCCCAACCTAAGTTTTATATTTCTTATTGTTTCACTCGACTGAACACACAAACTTGGCTTCGATATCTTTTAAATTCGACACACAACATATGCAACTCTTTACACCACTCGAATCTCCATACACCAAAGAATCAGTATGTCGAGTCTCACTTTCTGTTTCGAACGTTTGATACGTGAACAAGACCCAAAGTAAACCCCTCTCGACAACAATTACAAAACTCACATAATTTATCCAATTCGACCTAAACTTATTTTCACCAAGCCCTTTTATTTTCCCCTAGTCTTATATGAGTTTATAACATCATTTCTCACCTTCATACACTTTTGGTCACGTTACATATTTGTTTTGGACACTAAATATATCGTACGAGACATATATATATATACACAAGTTGTGTTATGACCCAAACCATACACAAACACCCCCCCCCCCCAACTCCTATGTAATCGAGATATATTCTCCTTATCTTAGCCAAATCTATGCTAACAATCAAATCACCACAAGTTGAGGTATTAAAATACCATATAATCGACTAAATACATGCATATATACGATACATACTCTTAACTCTCATTCACACTTGAAAAACTCACTCCCATTTCTCTTTAAGTCCTCTATACTTACTGCCGAGAGCCTCAAGAAGCCAGGACCATTTCTCCATTTTGTTCGAGCCAATTCCAAGTCGAAAACATTGTTCCCGAGCCCTTTGTGATCGTTCTAGCAAGAGAAGTCTATATCTCTCGATTCCTAGATCATTCTAACGTATAACTTGCCACCTTTTAGGTGTTGTAAGTCCATTCGAACCATTTTCCATTCATTATTATGAATTTCCGTACACCATGCATCGTTATTGTGAAAACGTAGAGGGGGGGGGGGGTGAATACGTTTACCGTTTTAAAACTTAAAACTTGTTGTATCAAATTTCCAATTTGGCTAGTTCTAATATGAAAACTGTCTGTTGTAGTTTATGTCTACCAAGTTGTCACATAAGTATTATCAACTAATCACAACACAAGCAATCACATAAGTAAAAGAAAGTGCAAACATAAAAGTAAAGAGATAAGTAAAAGAAAGCGCAAACCGAACACGATGATTTATAGTGGTTCGGCTACGGAGCTCCTCTCCGCCCTACTCCACTCCCCAAGTACCCAACTCGAGAGTTACTTCACTAGATCAACAACCTCCCTTTCTTAGGCGGAGAAAACCTTTACACGTTGCTTACATCCTTTTCCGGTACTAAGCTAAACACCGAGTTCTACTTCAGGGCAGAACCAACCCAACGTCGCCTATACAATTACTGACACTAAGCTAGATGTCGAGTTCTTTACAGGGGTACAACCACTCCCTACATTGCTTAACCTTTTTCCGATACTAAGCTAGATACCGAGTTCTTTCTACAGGTACAACCACTCCCGACAGTCTTTGTGTTTTGAGGACTAAAACACTAACCACACTCACTGATACAAATGATGTTTACAATGATCCATGACATAAATGTTCAATGGATATAAATGACCAATCTATATGAACTTCTTGAATAAGAAGTCTTCAATCATTGAGGATGTCAAGTACTCTTGAATCTTTATATGTTGGAATGCTATGGATGATGTCTCATGATCTTGAGCTTGCTTCACAGGATCATTAACAATGTATGCTTACAACATAATGAAAGTTAGTAACATTATGATCATTATGTAAAGGGTGATTGATGTATGAATCTACATGTTTTGCTACTGATCTAAGTGTGTGAAATGAGTGAGGGAATGTTTGTTCTAATGTCTATTCAAAGTGTAAAACCATGGACTACTATTTATAGGAAAACATGTGTAAAACCATGTGTGTAAAACCATGTGTGTAAACCATGTGTGTAAAACCATGTGTGTAAACCATGTGCGTAAAACCATGTGTGTAAAACCATGTGCGTAAAACCATGTGTGTAAACCATGTGTAAAACTATTTATAGGAAAACAATTTCTACAAGCCACGGATATGGCGGATCCCATAAATTGGATCCGTCAGTTATACCAATTGGATCCGCGGGTGTCAGACAAAAAATGTTTTCACAAATCTTTCCATATCTTTCTATATCTACTATATCTTTCCAAATCTTTCCATATCTACCAAATCTTTCCATATCTACAAGATTTGTCAATGATGTATGCCATGATGTCATGTATATATATTTTCATTTTAAGATTTAAAATGTAAATAATATAAATGTGTATATGTTTGTAACATGTGTCCTAGTGATCATGTAAAATGAGGTTCTAAGTAGAATGATTAGCCTTTTCAAAATACTTAATTACCTAACCGTATTTTAAACATTTTAAATGATTTGCTATGGGTCTGATCATAATGCTACATAACAAACGTGTACGAACCTGTGTTGTATCATACGAGGAATTGAGAGGTGTTGAATGTATGTTAAGACAATATAAGATTACAAATAACTTGTAAATTTTACGTTATGTATCAAGTTACATGTTTGTCATCAATCAAAACAAACGAGATTGCTTGCACTAGCAATCTTCCCAACGAGACTGCTTGCACTATCAATCTCCCCCTTTTTGATGATGACAAAATAAGTAAACTTGATAGAAAGTAAAATGCAAAAAGTTACTTGTGTCCATAATTACTTACTTTATTCTTGTGTCCGTTTCTCTGTTTACACCTTTCTCCCTTTTTTCCTTGTGTCCGTAATTACTCACTTTCTCCGTTTACACCTTTCTCCCCCTTTTGTCGAAGCAAAAAGGGTGTGTCCTTGGAGTTAACTTAATTTCTCCCCGAAATGGCGAGCTTGCATCATCCCTAGTGAAGTTAAATAGACTACTCCAATCTCCTATGGTTGTTGCGTCTCCTAGGTTGTAAGCGGATCCATGGATCAAACTAGACTCTTAACCTACATCAAGGTTAGTGGTATGCAACATAAAAAGAATATATATGAAAAATGCATGATGAATGAAATGCATATAGCCAACGATACACATGGGTAAGCAATGTTGGACTATGTTGACCAATCTCCTCCTTTTTGTCGAAACAACAAGAAGATATGCGTAGCGGAATGCGATTTTGAGAACTTAAAAGCTCCCCCTTGATTTATACTCCCCCTAAATGGAGTGACAAGGATATGATGTATGATTATGCATGATCCTACAAAACAAATAGTTAGACTATTATATGCTCCCCCTTGATGTATACTCCTCATTGCTAGAGTACCAACGTTTATGATCCAAAGATGAAGAATCCTACAAAATAAAGGTTAGTATAAAACAATATTTGTCCAAGGACAAGTATGTGATATACACCAATGCATATATATGATGTATCCAAAAAAATGCTTGACGAAAACTCCCCCTTGTTCTAGGGTGTCAAGATGAACCTACAAAACAAAGGATTAGTGCACTAGAAGCTATGTCTTAAGTCATATACGACCAATGTGTATAGACGATGCAATATGAGTGCTAGACAGATAATCCTCCTGGTTTGAGAGCGTTAAGCAGCACCTATAAAAGAAGAAAAATAATCGATGCGTACTTCATCCTATGATGAGTAAGCTATATACGATCGAGCGTATATGATGATGAACCTACAATGAAATGGTTAGTGCAATATATTTTATCTCAAGGAAAAATATTATGCAACATATCAATAATCTAATCACAAATAACTTTACCAATTGTGATTGTCTAATCAAAGAAAAATATGATGCAACATACTAATTGTGATATCAATCGTGATTATCTAATAAACTATGTTATAAAGAGTGTAATCTTCTAATAAGAATTACATTTACAAGAATATACTCCTACAAAATAATGCCTACGAGGAGGATATGAAGTGGATTTAAAGTGAGTGATGCTAGTGTTGGTGTTGGTTTACTAGTGATGACTCAATTGATAACTAAAGGTTGATGCAAGTAGGTTTTTCGCTAATCCATGGGGTTGATGATTAGTGATGGAAGGTGGTGGTTATAATGAATGCAATGAATTCAGAAACTCTAATGTATAGCAAATGCTATAAGAGTATTTGAAGACGGTTACGGTTATGATATTATCATCTACCAAAGATGATGAATCGTGCCATAGTAAATGCTTAAATAAGAGGAAGTGAAGACAATGATCACTTAGGAATAGAGATTCCATATGCAACAATTAGAAATACTAGATACCTCTATGCGGATGAAAATGACATCATATGATGAGAGTGTTGGTTGGACTAATTGTGTTGAAAATGATGGTTCTGTTTGCACTGACAATGACGTACTTGATATGTATCAAGAATGAAAAGGATGAGATCCTATGGTGGTGTTCCTAGACAATGAAGGTGTTCTAATGAAGTTGTTCTAGACAGTGAAGATGTGAAAGTAAATCCTAGACTCGTTGGTTGTGAGAAGGTTGTCTGTTTATGAATGATTAAAACTGAACCAGGTACCCGCGGATTGGGCAGAACCAAAATTTTTGGTTTCGTCCTTCTTATCGAAGGGTTCCGTGAGACCAAAAATGATTTGGTCATGTTTTGTCGTTTTTGATCAAACAAAGGTTCAAGCTAAGGTCTATTTACTTATAACTACTGATTTGGTTTCACTAATCCTAAGTCAAATTCTAAGGAAACTTAATGTATCTTATTTAAGAGGTTTGTCAAACACATGATGTGTTTTTCATTTAATGAGGTATTGGTGCAGAACAGTGATGTTGAGCTAATAAGGTTTGAAACACTTTGTGATTTTGTGAACTGATTTAACTAAGTGATTTGAACCTACATGTTGGTATAAGAAACACGAGTACATGTTCTTTAATGCGAAAAGACAATTATGTGATTGAATTTCTCTCCTCCTTAATTGGTGGACATTCAACATAATTTATGAAGAATGAAGGTAAAGTGTTGTAGAGTAATGAAAGCGATGAGCTTAGCAATGTTTTTGTGGATATTGGTTAGCATACAAAGAACTTCATCCTAGAAGTCACGTAGCTCTTCTCTATCAATGCGAGATGATCGCATGATGAGGCATGTGGTTTTCCTTATGGGAGATTTATTGTTTTAACTAAAAGATGATGGAGATATTGTTAGAAAAGCGGAAGCAACAATACGATTTGGAGAGAGGTATATTGAAAGATATCCAAACACAAATTTCAAACCTCTAAAACTTAATCCTATTAGCTTTTAAAGCTATATGCAAGAAAATGGATCCCATAGACATATTACTAATCTAAGTAGCAATAATGAGATAACAATTATGCAAAATAAGCATAACAAGGAGAAATAGCAAATAATTTGTTATCAATCTACAAGACAAAAGTCCTAATGACAAAAGATGTAAATATCATAGAAATCATAACATCTTATGTAAACAAAAACAAATATTCATCTACCAGACAAAAAGTTACCACATGGCATCAAGACAAATAATCATATTGTAAGATGACATGACATTGTTTTTGATATTACATTGTGAAATTGTTTTGAAGTTAGGCTTAGTTACTTAAGCATACTTACCCATTAATTAACACAATGATCTATGTGATTAATAAAACAACTTCTAAGTGTTTATCATACCAAAAAGCACTTAGACATTTAGGTGCACACATGGCAAACAAATAGTGTGACAGGTTCATGCAAACAATTCTAACATTTTAGAAGCATGCATTATTTAGACTATCCTACGAAAAAGACTCAACGAATGTCAACAAAAGACACGAGCTTTCAAATATAGAAACATCATATAAGAATGACATATCATGAGTCAACAAGTAATACATTAATATTGCGAAATATCATATAACGAAAGAATGAACATATTATTCAAATCATGTTAACATGAAGCATATAATCATGCAGACAAAAACCTTTTCAAGGTTTACACATTTGACAATAATTATTATAACATCAAGATATCAAACAAATATCATGTAATCAATACATGTATATGTAATGCAAGTGATTTTATTAATTATTCCTAAGACAAGATAATTTACCAATACATGACTTAATGAGACTCAACTATTTTTATTAAAACTAGTGTGATGAAGATGTCATGTTATACACGTAAATTTGACAAATATGTGTCAACAGATTTTAATCATTGTGTTTGGAATCTAAGGTTGAATGATCTAAAGGGTGACATCCTTTGAGTTGAGTTTAAGTATGAGTTATGCAAGTGATCTAAGATCAAGACATGTGTTTGTGTGTGGTAATGGGATATGTCATGAACGTTCTGAAGAAAGTTCTTTGGAACAAGAATCTAAATAAAGTTACCAACTTTAATAGGTCTTGTGTATGCTCCAGAGATGTGGATATGCACAAGGTTTGACCAAGGTTTAATGTACGCTTGAAAAGAAATAGATACGTATGGTATCTTTCAACAAGTAAGATTTAACCAGTGCTCAATGAGGAAGATAGTTCATAGAACTAGTGGATGTTTGTTTTAAGATCATTTGCCCGATGAGTTGTAATGAAACCTCTTGTAACATAACCGTTCATGTTGCAAGAAAATAATGATGCATAAGATATATGTTATCCTTTTATGAAAACCAAATACATAATGTTTTTCCGAAACATCAAAAATGAAGATATGAAGCTTAATTGTTTGGATAGACCTATTATAAGTTTACTGGATGAATTCACTTTGAGTTTCTTATATATACTTCTCAAGTGTCATTGTTGCTTGGGGTGTATGAGGTTGTCATTGCATTTCAGCATATGTTGTTAAAATACTGATTTAAGGGTTAACGAGACTTATTCAGAAGCTTGGTGACAAAGTATTACTAATACTTTGATTACTTGTGAAAGTGGTACTACTAGTGGAAATTGATAAACACTGAATGTGAATATCATGCTCATTTGATGATTGAAGTTCTAATTCTATAGGTGGTAAGGTATTGTTGAGTTGATTCAACGTGTATTTGATTTGGTATGAGTGTTGGACTAAGGGCTTTTTGAGCAATGCACTCAATGGCGTGAATTATGGTGATGTAGGAGTTTTTTGTACTATGGATGAACTTTTAGGTTTTATGAATGTTGAAGATTACAAGAATGGATACTAATTCTTGTGGTTCACTAGTGGATGAAGTGTTTGGTTATGTTTGTGAAACCTAGGGGCTGAATGTGACGGGTTGATAAAAGAACACATGTTCTAGTTATGATGGGATGTGAGTTTTAACATATATTGTTAAAATACTTGGGAGTTGATTGTTTCGGATATGACTTTCAATGACTACAATCGTAAGTCAGATATACTTGAATATTTCGGACGAAATACTTAAGTTGTCAATCCTACTTGGAGAAAAGAGTAACAAGACATGATAATTAGATCTATAACCTAAGTGTGAGTTATGACTCGATGTAAATCTTAATTGTCTTGAAAGATGACATGTTAACCAAGCCAGACAACATATGTGAGTATTAGACAATATCCACAGTCATGAGTTGGGTTTGTAATCTATGATATATTTGAAAACAGTGAGTCTGTATTAGTTTGGAAGTTGTCAATTTACAAATCAAGCTAGTGAATGAGTAAAGGATGGGAGGATGCAGTGAATGATCACAAATACTTAGTGGTTTACCGAAAAGGTACCTTGGAGTATTTTCATGAAATTTGAAACTGCGATTAGATATGATTATCCTATTTGGTGTTTGGTGAGATGTCCTAATCCTAATTTGAGTGAACATCAGTGATAAGAATCCTAAGAACTAGAATCAATAATCTAAGGATCGGGATTAGTCAGGAATTTTGAAAAAGTTACTGCTGAGACTGACGGATCCAATCGACAACAAAGACGGAGCCAAAGTTTGGGAGCCGTGAAATCCATGGGTTCTGGACTGGCGGATCCAACGATAACTCTTGGCGGATCCAAAATGAAGGATCCGTCGGATCCGTTGAACAAAAGTACTAAAAACAAACAGAGAGATATGCAAAATTCGCGTTTTCGACCAAGACCCGAAAATTCTCTTGGAACATATCTATTAGCTAATATGTAATGAAAAACTACTAAAAATGTATATTCTAACACACGTACACACATAGTTTAATCCGTTCATAATAACTTACCATAAATGAAGTTAAGCCAAACAGTGGCTTATTCTCGAAAATTGATAACACTAAGTGTTATCGTCCTGCATGACATGGTTAGTTCATATGATCATTCAAAGATAAGTTTCTATCCTATGACAAGATAAATACATCAAACATCTTTGTTGAAAGCAACTATACCAAACACCTTTTCACAAATGTTTACATGTTTTAACACTTGAAATTAAGTGAAGGTTTGTGCAAGGCAATACATTTTAAGATACTAAACTTAGTTTCACTCAGTTCACATTTCTAAGTAAGTTATGCAAAGTTTTCTCATAACATATGCAATTAAAGTATCTAAGTCTATAAGTGAAACAAACACAGTATATCAACTTAGTGCACAAGATCTAGCAAAAGTCCTATTGTACATCAAACAAGCAATTGATAAACAAGCAAATAATTTGTCATGGCAAAACACTTATGTATAACCTATCAACAAATGCAATCAACAGACAAATAACATGTATGCAAATAACAAATCAAGTAGTCATAGAGTATAGCATAAAAGAAAGATATTTTTCGTCACTTTGCGTTTAAATATGATGATGTATGCCAAGCTTGATTTATTTCCTTTATATTACCAAATTCTTTAGTTTCAATAGAAATCATATCAATATTTAAAGGATACCAACATACATTGCTTGACTCAAAAATTTACGTTACTCTGTCAAAATAAAACCAAATATTTTGGACAGGTTGTACCTTTTGATTTGTTTTACCTATTTCAATTTAGATTCAGGCCATGATATTATTTTTAAATGAAAGTAGACTTAATTCCCTTCAAAATGATAAGTGGCGCGACTCCTACGGACTTACGGTTAATTAGTTATGAATTTTTTAAGTTTGACAAAAAAACTGCATACTGCATGGACGGATCCGACGGATCCTTTTTGAGGGATCCGCCCTTTGTAACATTTGGATCCGCCGAGACCTGTGACAGATTCTCCTAAACTCGTATTTTGACAAAGCGAAAGTGTGTGGGACTTGCTAGACTTAATCTTAAGCATATATTACAAATATTTAACAACATTTCTATCTATGTGACTTATCTAAATATTACGGAGGTGATTTTTCAACTAAATTAATGGTTATTCCAAACACTCCCTTAAAACCCGAGTTTTTCGTAAATTAGCTTTACGCACACAATTTGACACTTAAACCTTTTTAAGAAATCTTCTCTTTTGATTTTCCAAAGACATCTTCAAGCTTGTATACAAAGTAATTTTTAACAACAAAATTTCAAAGTATACTTAGCGAAACATTTTTCATATTATGTTCTGCTTCAGAGGTATTTAAAAAACCATTTGTTTTGAAAATGAGAGCTAACCCGCTCTGATACCAATTGTGAAAACGTAGAGGGGGGGGGGGGTGAATACGTTTACCGTTTTAAAACTTAAAACTTGTTGTATCAAATTTCCAATTTGGCTAGTTCTAATATGAAAACTGTCTGTTGTAGTTTATGTCTACCAAGTTGTCACATAAGTATTATCAACTAATCACAACACAAGCAATCACATAATGCAAACATAAAAGTAAAGAGATAAGTAAAAGAAAGCGCAAACCGAACACGATGATTTATAGTGGTTCGGCTACGGAGCTCCTCTCCGCCCTACTCCACTCCCCGAGTACCCAACTCGAGAGTTACTTCACTAGATCAACAACCTCCCTTTCTTAGGCGGAGAAAACCTTTACACGTTGCTTACTTCCTTTTCCGGTACTAAGCTAAACACCGAGTTCTACTTCAGGGCAGAACCAACCCAACATCGCCTATACAATTACCGACACTAAGCTAGATGTCGAGTTCTTTACAAGGGTACAACCACTCCCTACATTGCTTAACCTTTTTCCGATACTAAGCTAGATACCGAGTTCTTTCTACAGGTACAACCACTCCCGACACTCTTTGTGTTTTGAGGACTAAAACACTAACCACACTCACTGATACAAATGATGTTTACAATGATCCATGACATAAATGTTCAATGGATATAAATGACTAATCTATATGAACTTCTTGAATAAGAAGTCTTCAATCATTGAGGATGTCAAGTACTCTTGAATCTTCATATGTTGGAATGCTATGGATGATGTCTCATGATCTTGAGCTTGCTTCACAGGATCATTAACAATGTATGCTTACAACATAATGAAAGTTAGTAACATTATGATCATTATGTAAAGGGTGATTGATGTATGAATCTACATGTTTTGCTACTGATCTAAGTGTGTGAAATGAGTGAGGGAATGTGTGTTCTAATGTCTATTCAAAGTGTAAAACCATGGACTACTATTTATAGGAAAACATGTGTAAAACCATGTGTTAATTCTATCAAGTGTAAAACATGGACACTATATGGAAAACATGTTTAAAACCATGTGTGTAAAACCAGTGTGTAAACTGTGTTAAACCATGTGTGTAAAACCATGTGTGTAACCTGTGTGTAAAACCATGTGTAAAACTATTTATAGGAAAACAATTTCTACAAGCCACGGATATGGCGGATCTCATAAATTGGATCCGTCAGTTATACCAATTGGATCTGCGGGTGTCAGACAAAAAATATTTTCACAAATCTTTCCATATCTTTCTATATCTACTATATCTTTCCAAATCTTTCCATATCTACCAAATCTTTCCATATCTACAAGATTTTTCAATGATGTATGCCATGATGTCATGTATATATATTTCCATTTTAAGATTTAAAATGTAAATAATATAAATGTGTATATGTTTGTAACATGTGTCCTAGTGATCATGTAAAATGAGGTTCTAAGTAGAATGATTAGCCTTTTCAAAATACTTAATTACCTAACCGTATTTTAAACATTTTAAATGGTTTGTTAAGGGTCTGATCATAATGCTACATAACAAACGTGTACGAACCTGTGTTGTATCATACGAGGACTTGAGAGGTGTTGAATGTATGTTGAGACAATATAAGATTACAAGTAACTTGTACAGTTTACGTTATGTATCAAGTTACATGTTTGTCATCAATCAAAATAAACGAGATTGCTTGCACTAGCTATTTATATAATGTTTTTTGTACTGTTTTTAAGACAATGAAATAAGCCTAAAACCAGGCCCACCTTATTTTAAAACCCAATGAATCGTTATCTCTTATTGGGCTTGGTTTTTGTCTCGTTAAAGCCCAATAAGCAAGAAATAAGCACTTTTTATGAATAAGCTTTATAAAGATGTTAAAACTTTCAGAAAACATTTCACATCATTTTTGTGATTTTTGGACTAAGTTTGCAAAATATATTACAAATCGGGTTAAAATTGTCAAGTTCACAAAATTATGTTGCAAACTGCCATTTCAGTAACTTGAGGGTGGAAATTGTTAAAACATTAAACATAAGGCTTAAAATGTAACATTTGACCCTTTTGGACTAAAAATGCAATTGATAACTAAGCAAGGACTAATGGTGCAAAACTTACTCCGTTAGGGTAGAAAGTGTAAATTTTGTATAAGTTCATGGACCAAACTGTAACTTTATTTCATATTGAATTCTTTTTCATATTTTACACTTTCTCATTCCATCACGTGCATTTTTACAATTCATACAAATATTTTATCACGTTACGTTTATAATTATATATAACGAAATTCTAACGGATAAACTTAACGTTTCGTTCAACCACTTTCGAAGAAACGATATTTATGAAATCAACAACATAAAAACAAGACAATATTATATATAATATTATTTTTAAACTTTAAACATTTTAAGCATAACACTCACACACATCACAAACCAAATCGTTATCCGTTACTCATTTTCACACTCATTGTTCGTATTAAGTCAAAACTATCAAATTCTCAGACTTCACTATTATTCAGGTCGCGTGTTGGAGCCATTCCCGTAATTCACTTGATTTCACATTTCACCTTGTCAGTTACACACAAGGTGGGTTATAGCCCCACTTTTACTTATTTAACAACTTTACACTCTATGGGGGAGATACATACTACAAAATAGAACACAAGTATTTTCTGTATACTTCACCTGATTGATATTGCCTAAGTTACTCTATTGCCAAAAGCCCCTCACATCATGAACCATTAATCACTTGCGAGTGAACGCGAATATAGTGAATAGATCTATTGGAGGTTGACTGCCTATTCCACTAATGCCTGACGGATAGCCTTATTTGCTAGTCGGATTAGTCGCAATGCACTATATTTGAAGGAACTAGGAAGATGGCAATCTCCTACACGAGGGCCACATTATCACCGGTTACTAACACTGTTAACGTTTGCGTGTCATGAATCCAACTGTAATATCACCATTTCAAACATGATTGTAATTCACAGGCAATCACAAATATGATTTCACTCAACAATTTTGTTGACTTTTAGCATGTTTATCTCAGGTAATTAGCGGAGCAGACAAGGCACGAAGTGGGCATTAAACTGGTGGTTTTTGTGGTGTAAAATAAATTATGTCATTCATTTCAAACTACTACACCCTTTTATGGGATTTCACAACTATGATATTTTCACTTTTGTATCTCAACTATTATTTGAATGACAATAACTTTCAAAACGCCTCTTTTGAGACATTTTCTATGATTATGACAAAGATCCTCCCCGTAATACCCTGATTAGTCTTCCGCTGTTAACTCATAATTTAGGGGGTGTTACACCTGGCCTCCACTCCTAGGTCTTTTACCAATGCCTTAATTGAGTCACATTAACCTACAAAACATGTTAACAACTAAAACGTAAGCTTTATATTTAGTAAGTAAATAGCCAATGATATGCTATTATGCATCATTACACATATAAGCATCATATGCATTCATCATTAGTCCACAAAGCTATCCTACATCATCACTTGCACAAGGTACTTAATCCAAATATCATTCACACAATAACATACATAACCTTACATACTTAACTAGTCCATACTTGTCTAACCACATTCTTGGCTAGTCATGCCAAACTAACCCTTAATCTAACACTAATCCAAGCACATTAAGCCAAAAGGCTCCTAAACCATTAGCACAATCTCACACATAACACATATATGATAAATTTAATATAACTTTATCTTATAACCAATTTACTTACCTTGATCCTTAGCTAATATTACCAAGAACATCACCACCACAATCTCTTGACTCCTAAACAAGATCATTCCAACATAACACTTTTCAAATGCATAACTACAATAAAAGGGTTTACACAACCCATTTACATAACTCAAAATCATCTTTAATCATCATATGACCATATCTTGATCATATGATGAAAACCTCCAAATTACTCCAAGAACCCTAACTCTAATTTGATCAAGGATAGGTACTACTTACTTGAGGAATGATTGTAATGAACTTAATTAATTCTTGAATTGGGGCCTTAATCACCATCAATATTGATCACCAAGATCACTTTGTTCCCCTCTCCCCCTCTTCTTGTTCTTCACGTCTCAACACGCATACAAACACATAAGACAAATGGAAGCTAAAAGAATTCCAGGGAATTATCTGTTGACATTTTAGCATAAAAGGTCCCCTAAGTTCCCTCTTTATTGATTTGGCCATATGACACTTATCACACATTAAAACTTATATTTTTTACTTAATAGGTTTGACTACCTGATGCGCGTGATGTGTCGTTGCGGTTTAGCAGTTTTAATGCCTACTCAAGTTTTAAATTTATATTTAGCCGACTTATCAATAACACACACACTTAACGAGCAGTGTACCCGGTCAGTATGAATATAATGGTAAGTAGAGTGTCGATCACTAAGAGTGGAACGTATTATCTCGTTATTCTAATCAGTATTTTAATATCCTAACGCAAGGGGGTTTCAGCCTGAGAGACTGGCACGGTTTGTTTGCAATTAAATAATAAAATAAACCAATAGGCACGAATCAGCAAGTAGCACACACGTACACAGATAAATACTCGAGACAATAAGAGGGCTGTCCTTATGATTAAGTAGATTGTCACTTGTTTTATTGATAGCCTTATATGAAGTGTATGTAGTTAACCCTTTCTCGTTGGTCCTATTCTTATCGGCGAGTAAACCCTTAATGATTACTTATGTCTAAAAGTTATTCCTAAGTGATCAATTTAGTAATAACCGTGGGAGCCACATTATGTCCCGCAGTCAAATGCCCGCAAGCCACTAATAAACACAGAGGTTATCAATGCACTAATAAGTAGTAACCAAAGACATCAACATATAAACTTTAATTGATGGGAAAGCAAGTATTAAAGGGAGTGCAATCTTTCGTTGTCACATTACACAAGCCACCAATCCTGATGAATTAAAGTTTGCTAACACAATAAAACAAAACTACTTAATGAATTAAACACATGCAACACCTTCTTACAGCTCTTGTATCTTTGATTTGGGTGTGTCTTGTGCTGCCTCCTTGACTGAATTCGTCCTAGGTTTCTCCTGTTTGGTCTTCGAATCTAATATAATGCGTACGAAATTCGTCTGGTCTTGGGGTATTTATAGTTTCTGTCTGAGGGAAGATGCGGCGCATCTAATAAGTAGATGCGGCGCATGTACTTAACTTCGCGTGGGGTCCAAGATTATAATATTCAGAATATTCGTACACCGCCAGAAGATGCGGCGTAACTCCATGATTAGATGCGGCGCATGTCCTCTTGTATCTTGGATCGTATCTGGTGATATCTTGATAGAGATGCGGCGCATGTCATGAGTGAGATGCGGCGCATCTGGAGCAGATTTAACTTGATCTTGTCCATTTCAGTAGACTCTTCACTTTATGCATGTTTTGCTCCATTATTAGTCCAAAATCGCTAAGTTTCACCAAATGCTTGTTTTTACCTGAGAATTACAAAAGTAAACGATTAAGTATCAATCCTCATACATAATATAGTAAAACAAGTCAAATTAATAGGATAAATGATAGTAATAAAATGTACTTATTTGAGTTCATCAAATATCCCCCCACTTGAACTTTACTTGTCCCCAAGTAAACCTTAGAATTTCTCTTATGAAAATGTATCCTAAAAGATGTTAGGATTTATTTTTATATTTAAGCATGTATTCGTTTATTTCATAATCACACAACTAAACACTTTAACGAATTAGAAGTATAATAAAATAAGTCGATAAAAGCAAATCTAATCGTTTAACTGTCCAGGCGCGACGAATATTCTATCATAAGCTTGGCAAGTATACACATCTCCTCCACTAAAGCTAAGGAATAACAAGTCTAAAGCGGTAAAAAGGGTTTTTAGGCTTAAGGGTCGATTATTCTCTTTTCACTATCGATCTCAAATTCCAGAAAAGGCGACAAAATCACAAATACATGATCGAATCCACGAACACGATACTTGCAATTGCTCAAATCCTTAACTCGAATAGGCTAAAGATAGGTCCAAACTTCACCAATAATAATATATCAAAAAGGGCGACAAAATCATAAATACATAGCCGAATCCACGACTACGATACTTAAGATTGCTCAAATCCCTAATCTCAATAAATCAAAGGTTTGGTTGGATAAAGAACAATAAAGGGCATGGATAACATTTGGGATATAAATTGGTGTAAAATGAAAAATAAACAAAACAAATAAATTAAAATCCTAAGTGTGGTTAATCACTATCCCAACCATCCCATGAATAAGACTCATATCATTGAATAACTCACGCTTTAACACTTTGAAACACACGCTTTAGGTAGACACGAATTATACTCAACAAGATCTTAATCAAAGAATAAACCTTAATTGGCGTTCCCATAACTGCCAATTCCCATTCAATCCATAAATATAGTACAACAAATAGTGGTGATATCGACCACTTACATAACTTTACATCGTTGGTTAAAACTAACTTCCAACTTTTCTTTCTTTTTCTTTTTCTTATTTTTTCGATTTTTTTTTTTTTTACTTTAATCATAAACATAGATGTGTAAAATTTCACCACATCACTATAATGATAATTCTGGATAATTTTTCCATACTTTTCATACTTCAGAAATAACGCTAATAGTGAAAGTAGTAAACACACGAAAAATAAACTCAAAGATATACAATATTTACTTTCACTCCAATTGCATTGTGCAATTTCCCGACCTAACCAAAGATAATGAATTACGCACGCGAACACAGGTAATGTAAGGAAACACACTTTGCCTATAGCAATTAACCAACCACGGATTCTAATCTACAGGGTAGGCTGAGGTGTAAGGGTGTAACGAAACATTTTAAACATAGGTGTAAGAAACGAAAGGAATGGCTCTGAGTGTTTTTCTAGGGGTATCTTACTCTAAAAATGAGAGTAACAAAAGGTTTATACGGGGGTTAACTAACCAGTGTAGTTAGTTAATAACACATAACATATAAAGGCTATTTGGGTGTAATCCTAGAAATTTACCAATTTAGACAAGTCATTCCAATTCTATAAAATAATACTCATTATGGTGGTCTCGAATAGTATACAAGCCAAGTTCTAAAGTTTACAAGTCACCGGCACACTCATAGATTTGTGAATTTTGAAAAATCACAATTTTTGAAAATAACGTCATGTGTGCAGCTATGCAACTTAGATCTTAAACAAAAACATGCTAAATTTTTTTTTTAAGTTTGATATATTAAGCACATTTTAAGCATAATTTTTGAAAAAGTTTAGGACAAGTAAATGTTAAGTGTTCTAATTCTCCAATCCCCCCACTTAAGTTAAACAACGTCCTCGTTGTTTGTATAAATGGTTAAAAACTGGAAAATAAAAGAATTAGAACAGAAAAACTCCCCTGAGATTTGCTCGGTATGATCCTCCATTAGTATAAGAGCAAAAATCAACTTCTTGTGGATTCGAACGTTAAAGCTTCATACTTGATGTATCCACAGGAAATCCAGGAAACTATAATACCACCAACACTTTAAAACACACCTAAGATAAGAAAGGTTCAAATTTGCATAATACATTAGTAGTTAGGAAAAATAAAACTTAAAAATTAAAAATGAAAATCATCAGGTCAGTCGATGCGCCGTATCTTATTGAAGAAGATACGCCGTATCGAGCCTGGAATAAATACGGATCAGAATAAAGATGCGCCGCATCCTTAACCAGGGATGCGCCGCATTAAAATAAACTGATAAAAAGTTTTAAAGTCGAAAATAAAAATGCAGAAAAATAAAATAAGATATGACCATTGCAGGAGATGCGTCGCATCTCAGAATTGAGATGCGCCGTATCCTTATGCGGGCCTGGAAACAAAATAAAACGAAGTAAAGGATAGGATGCGTCGCATCTGTTTAAGCAGATACGGCGCATGTAGTTACCAAACAGACTGTTAACAGTCTGTTGTAAAATGACTCGTTCCACGGTTTAATCTCTCACGTCCTCTCGTACTCTCATGCTGAACTTAATGCCAGTCTTCATCAGATATAACAAGAAATATAAACTGAAACATTAAATATATACATGAGAATAGTGATCAGTACAATCCAAAAAATAATAATAATGTGTGGAACAATGTCTGTAAAATCAAGAGAGTAAGATCATGGGTGAGCAAGGTCGTCTGGATGGGTCCCGGAAGTGCTGGCTCCATCAGTCCTCTGGCGGACTCTGCGCTCGTATGCACGTGTCACTCCCGCAACCTCAGTACCATCTGGACGGGTGTGGGTAATACCCTGATGCTCCAAAAGTCTGCTCACACTCCTAACCACCCACTCAGAGTGTCAGCTGTATCAATCTCCATATCCGTCTCCCTGTAATGAATCGTGCTAAAGAACTCCAGCATGAGCTCCCTAATCAGAGGCTCGTCAATCCTAAATAGTCTCTCCCAAGCACTAGACCTAAACACCACCTCCTCATCGTCTCCAGCAACTACCATCTCCATCCGATGCTGTAAACTCTCAGCTGCATGTCCACCACCAATCAACCCTACATCATCAAAACTCAAAACCTGGACTCTGAATATTTTCTTGAAGTAAATCGAGTCAAGCCTACGCAAGTAATCCTCCAGAGTGGCAGGAGTTAGTCCCATGTTCTCAAATTGTAGCCACTGATGCCTTAGTGTGACCTCTGGTAATGCCATCTGAAATAGATATTCACAGTCAGTAAACAGTCTGCAAATAAGGTAGATACGGCGCATCTGATTTAATCAGTGCGGCGTATCTATATAAAGTGTAAGAGATGCGGTGCAAGACAATAGATACGGCGTATGGTGATGCGTCGTATCTAGATTAATCAATACGGCGTATCTAGAATTTTATCAATTTTGAAATAGGTCGTTACGCCGCATTAATCAACCTAGATGCGCCGCATCTAAAAGCATATCAGTATAAAATAAAGGGTCAGGCACGTTTTTCAAGAATCCGTATCCGTGACGTAAACTACCACTAAATATCACAGTATCATATTCTCCTTATATCAGTTCTAATATCTCATTCCACCACTACTAATTCGCCTTCCCGCTAAATATTCAAAATCGAACCCAAAACCTAAATTTTCGGTTAGATCAAATTAGGTTATAAGTTCAATTATTTATGCAAATTAAATACGGGGGAAACCATCTAGAGCAAGTCCTAATCATATATCTATATCATTTAAGCACGAATCGATTCAATCATATAAACCCTAATTTTCGTATTAATCAAGATTAAATCGAAATGGAGTAATTACCTTAATTTGATGATTAGGAGGAAGATTCTAGATCGGATTAAAGGTGGATTAAAGAAGAACGATCGGGATTCGAGTATAATTTTAGTGCGTGAAAGTTCTTAACTGTGTGTGTTTATGCGGCGCATTCCCGTCGTATTTATAGGGCGACACGATGCGCCGTATTAGAAAATTTGGATGCGCCGTATCTATTTAATCTCGTTGACTAGTCAATAAGTTCTAGTTGGTCAGGGATACGGCGCTTTGGATATTTAGATCCGCCGTATCTCTATGTTAGTTAACGAAATTTAAATGAAGAACGTACCTTGGCCTCCGCAACACAGTTCCTTATACATCAAATTTGGGTTAAACGGCACACCATATAGATGAATTCAAAATAAGAGCAATAGGCATAAACGTTTCATTAATAATTGTAATCTTATTGTTTAGTGGATAAGGATTTATTCCGAGGTTAGGAACAAATATCGTTTTTGAGCATACAGAATTAAGATTACGATTTGAATCAGATGTATAATATGGATAATAAAACTGAGATCATAGTGTAGAGAACTTTCCTTTGAGCAGGTTGAATTATCGTAGAGTTTACCTGGAATTCTATTTCAAGAATATAAGACGTTCAACGTTACCAGTACTGAGTTTTCCTCTACTCTTGTTGTCTTATGTTTGATCACTCCAGCTAGCGTCTCTTGGTTAGGTTCAGAATGTAATCTTTCTTGGTGATGCTCGAGTCATCATTTATCCTGAAAATAAACAACTTGCACACGAGAGTAGCTAACCGATCAAGGTATATATCAAAAATCAACTATATTTATCAAATTATATTCGTCGTATTAACAAAAGTTAATGCGCCGTATTTTCGTTATGTTTAAAAATACAAGATTTTTGATTCAGTAAAATGCGCCGTATCGACAGAGATCGATACGTCGTATCTGTTTAATAATTCGCAAACTGTTTTTAATTAAAATAATAGATACGCCGTATCTACGAAAGCAGATGCGTCGTATGGCGTTAACGTTTAGAATTTTTTTTTTTTTTTTTTTTATCAAAAACAGATACGCCGTATCTGCAAAAGCAGATGCGTCGTATTACTTTATCGCTTTTTAAAAAAAAATTCTTATTAAAAACAGATACGCCGTATCTTGGGGAAAAGATGCGTCGTATCGAATTAATTAAACGCGTTGTATTTAAAAAAAAATTAAACGCAATACGCCGTATCTGAGAGATCAGATGCGCCGTATCGTTTGATTTAGCACAGTACAACGATAGCAGAACAGAAAAATACGAAAAATAAAAACAAAAAAATAAAAACACACAAAAAAATAAACACAAAAAAAAAAAAAAAAAAAAACAATTAACACACAATACAACAAATATGCAAAATAATACAATGATGCAATTAATCTAATAAAAGAAAATCCTAATTAAAATACTAATCAAATTAACAGATAATAACAATTCACTCCCCGGCAACGGCGCCAAAAACTTGATGCGCGTGATGTGTCGTTGCGGTTTAGCAGTTTTAATGCCTACTCAAGTTTTAAATTTATATTTAGCCGACTTATCAATAACACACACACTTAACGAGCAGTGTACCCGGTCAGTATGAAGATAATGGTAAGTAGAGTGTCGATCACTAAGAGTGGAACGTATTATCTCGTTATTCTAATCAGTATTTTAATATCCTAACGCAAGGGGGTTTCAGCCTGAGAGACTGGCACGATTTGTTTGCAATTAAATAATAAAATAAACCAATAGGCACGAATCAGCAAGTAGCACACACGTACACAGATAGATACTCGAGACAATAAGAGGGCTGTCCTTATGATTAAGTAGATTGTCACTTGTTTTATTGATAGCTTTATATGAAGTGTATGTAATTAACCCTTTCTCGTTGGTCCTAATCTTATCGGCGAGTAAACCCTTAATGATTACTTATGTCTAAAAGTTATTCCTAAGTGATCAATTTAGAAACAACCGTGGGAGCCACATTATGTCCCGCAGTCAAATGCCCGCAAGCCACTAATAAACACAGAGGTTATCAATGCACTAATAAGTAGTAACCAAAGACATCAACATATAAACTTTAATTGATGGGAAAGCAAGTATTAAAGGGAGTGCAATCTTTCGTTGTCACATTACACAAGCCACCAATCCTGATGAATTAAAGTTTGCTAACACAATAAAACAAAACTACTTAATGAATTAAACACATGCAGCACCTTCTTACAGCTCTTGTATCTTTGATTTGGGTGTGTCTTGTGCTGCCTCCTTGACTGAATTCGTCCTAGGTTTCTCCTGTTCGGTCTTCGAATCTAATATAATGCGTACGAAATTCGTCTGGTCTTGGGGTATTTATAGTTTCTGTCTGAGGGAAGATGCGGCACATCTAATAAGTAGATGCGGCGCATGTACTTAACTTCGCGTGGGGTCCAAGATTATAATATTCAGGAATATTCGTACACCGCCAGAAGATGCGGCGTAACTCCATGATTAGATGCGGCGCATGTCCTCTTGTATCTTGGATCGTATCTGGTGATATCTTGATAGAGATGCGGCGCATGTCATGAGTGAGATACGGCGCATTGGAGCAGATTTAACTTGATCTTGTCCATTTCAGTAGACTCTTCACTTTATGCATGTTTTGCTCCATTATTAGTCCAAAATCGCTAAGTTTCACCAAATGCTTGTTTTTACCTGAGAATTACAAAAGTAAACGATTAAGTATCAATCCTCATACATAATATAGTAAAACAAGTCAAATTAATAGGATAAATGATAGTAATAAAATGTACTTATTTGAGTTCATAGGTTTGACTACCACTTAAGCATTTGACTAACTAATCATATTTAGCTTTTCAGTACTTAAAGTCATATTCACCTATCCCAATGGCATTTTACTAATAATATACTCAAAACCAATTTTGAGGTGTTACAGAACCTGTGTCCATTTTTTAAGGTTGTTGGTTCGATGGCCCGCTAGCCGTGATCTCAAGTAATTCACATTGAATGTTCGTGGCATACCGAGCCTGAATGGTGTTTGCGCGCACAACTAGATATAGTTTGGTGTTTAAAAGTAGGCTGTACAGAGCTGCCATCGGCTGCTATTCATGAGGAATCCTTGTGTCGGTTAGAGTTTGTGGATATAAATTAATATGCGTATGTCCGGTTTTGAACCCGAGACTCGGGATTGCACACAATACGTGAGAGTTCCAATGGTTTGAATAAATTAAATATATTTTATATTTTTATTTATTCATTTCACAAAAATAAACACTTAACGACAGTTAGTACTTAACAGAGTTAGAGATAACGGCCGTTAAAGGACTAAATGTGAAATAGAGCAAGAGAAGGATCTAGAACCCCTTACTTGGGGCAAAAGTCGGCCGAACCTTACCATAGAGGGGAGGGCCAGTTTTTGGTGGAGTAGGGAACAAGATAGGGTTAGCCTATAAATACAATTCCATTGTGTTTAGTTTTTCCCTAATCTTGAATCCCTAAACAAGCCATTCTTCTCTTCTCTTTCCCTCTAAGCAAATCGATCGGCCCTCTTTTTAATTCCACTAGGAATTGGTCGATCCTAGTTGCTTATCAAGTGATTGGTTTTGTTTTGTAATTTGAACCTAGCTTTTCCCATTGGAACGCTAGCATTGCATGTGTACAAGAACGGGTGACAAGCTTATTTTAGCTTGTGGTGATTTCCCTAATTCGATCCATCATTAGATCGAACCATACCATAAACCCTAATTAAGGTTTATCTTGTTCATGTAGATCCGATTTCTTGTTCTTGCTAGGAATAAAAAAGGTACGCTTTCTATTTAGTTTTTTAGTTAATTAATTTACATGTTATGTTTGATCTATTCCGCTGCACATACTTGTGATGTTTATGTGTTAATAGTATTTGTATGATTCACATATTCCAACAGTGACATCATGAGCCGCGTTTTTAACATTTAATTAATTACTAAAAACCCTTAAAAATTGAATCTTGTAAAGATACATGCAATCTTTATTGATCTAGGGTTTTGATTTTGTAAACCCTAATTTGCTTTAATTTTGGGTCGACACCCAATTATAAAAATTTAGGGTTTTAGTTTTTTGATTAAAACTTGTAGAAACCCTAGGATTGCATGCAATTTTTAGGGATTAATTAATTAATGAGTACCTTATGCGATGTCGTTAATTAATTAGATTGCGTACATATATTGACATGATAATATGTGACTACATGATTATATGTGCAATATGCGATCCATGACAAAATCTTGCATGTTTTGTCATGGAATGATTTGTTGTTTAATTGCTACATGATTTCTAAGATAAATCTTAAATTAGGGAAGACTCTAATATATTAATTAAAAATTGGTTATGTGCAATGTGGTATCTAGTTAATTAAAACTTACGCGGCCAAATTTATTTGGCGTCTGTGGTCCATTGGGTACAATGAGCTCGAAAACCAATGGGAGTTTTATTGATTAGATACATTAAAGATTCACATAGATAATTAATAGGATTTATCAAAAAGGTTTGCATGTGGCTATATGATATTGTTAATGATCATATACGTGTTATTGAGTGTTTATTTTTTTTTTAATTACTTGTTCTTTGCTTGCAATTATGATGGATTGTTACAACAAAGAGGGTAATTTTTCAATAAAAAATAAATGAACCTAATAACTATGAAACCTTTGTAGTAAAATATTTAATTGCCAAGTCTTATGTGCCGATAGTGGTTCGCTTCGCACGGTAATTTGCTCCCAGGCGAGATTAGCAATTAATAATTTACTACATAAATTGTTTTAAGCTTTAAATCTTAAAGTTTTAATTGATTGATGTGACTGTATAAAAGTGGTCGAAGCGGCGGACCAATTATTGACAAACTATAAAGTGGGTATAAGGAGGCTTGACATTAAATTGTCATCCGAAAGGGGCGCGTTTTTAATTAGCTTCGGCGGACGTTTGCCCCTCCGCTCGCCTGTGCGTCAATAATAGACTTACCAAGTACACCATGAAAAAGTACGAAGCATCTTAAGGCAATGTTGTAAGTTTCTCAACGCCATCAATTAAATTTTGTTGATTTAAGCTGTGAATTAGTAAACAGTTTTTGTAGAAAACATATGATACAAAGATGAATGCATGACATCTTTGTACATATTTTTTTGATTACACATCAAAATATATAATACCCTTAAAATTTAAGTAATATGCCAACCAATTAATATGGAAACACCTGAGATGACATTATATCATTGCTAGCAGCCTTAGCTGAATGTAATGATTCAATTAATAGGAATCAAAGGGTAAATTGAGCACTTTCATTGCTAGCAGCCTCAGCTGATGTGATGAAACGGCGTCAAGTTTACATGTTTCTAAATTGGTTAACTTAATTGAGCACTTTCATTACTAGCAGCCTCAGCTGATGTGATGGAACGACGTCAAGGCATAAATATTTGGGGATGAAATATGCTTACATTTGCAACTAAGGTTGGCAATATAATGTAAGTCCCATGATTCTAGGAATTGCAATCGGATATTGGCAATTGAGTGCAGCTCTACCTTATTGAGTACTTTCATTGCTAGCAGCCTCAGCTGATGTGATGAAACGACGCCAATTTGGATCCTAATTTTCAATGAAAATTAAATGATTAAATTTTATTTACCATGGGTGTTTAATTTTCTTGAAAAGTTATTATCGAAAATACTAAAATTGAATTTTGAAAATTCTTTTAATGTATTTAATGCAACGTAAAAACCGTAAACGTGGGATATTCTTTTAGTAGTAAATTGATCTACACCCGTAGGGGTTTTGGATAGAGTCAATTTTTACTGAAAAGAATAAACCGAGTCCACTTTCCGTATGAAGAGTGAGACTTAATCCTATTCCTTTTCATGGATGAGAAAGGTATAATAGGAAAATTATAATTGTCTAAATTCTAAGAAATAACTCATGGCGAATTTATTAAGAAATTGCATGGTTAGGAGTTATTAAATTAGAAGCTAGACTAATTACCGCAAAAGTGGTAAAAGGCAAACTAGAATGTTTGATCTAGTTGTTATGCTTTAACCGTTTAAAAGTGCTACATACCATGATGGGGATGGTAGACCTAACTAAGGAAGAAATTGCATACCCAATTCTTTCAAGTTAATTGCATTGATGGATATTCCATCATTGACAAAGTAGAATACGTTCTTTGAGTACCTTAGTAGCTGTTACGTAAGGGATTCATCAAAGATGTAGGAAAGTAAACAACACGCTATTTGCTTTTACTGGTTATGCAACACTTACAATGTTGTCAAAGCCAGTGGGAGCATTGTATTGTAATTACTGAATAATGAGTTCATGTAGTGATCATAAATTCAGTGGGAGCTACAAGTCTTGGTAGTAACCCAGATTATCTCTAGAATCTCTTGAGATAAACACTTTCCAATTATAGACACTTATGATATTAAGGATAGTCGTGTACGTTTCCTTACTAGACGAGGTGATTCTATATCTACTTATATCTATGACACAATCATATTGATCAAATAAGCAAACTATTGACTTGTTGTTTATCTGATACGTGATGTTGTTCCATGCACAAGTGGGAGAAATCTGTATTGTGTGCAAGCAACAACGTAAAGGAATATGATTTATAGGGTTCTCTTGACTGTAAGGTAAGAGATCAATGTTCTAATGTGTTTTATACACATTCTAATTTATAGAACACTTGGAGTTAATATCTACTTTCATTACTAGATATTAATGACAAGGTAAATTACATACTTTCATCATTGCAGCCTCGGCTGAAATAATGAAACTATGTTAATTTACAAGTTTCTAAAAATTAGATAATTATTAGAACAAGTGTCAATATGATAATAAGACTACTTCAAATGTAAATATTTATGTATTATTGCAATAACATAAATATATGAAGTAATCTTATACCACTTCATAATTTAAATGTTTATGTATTCTTGGAATGACATAAATATATGAAGTAATAAATTAACTTGAAATATTATTGAAACCAAGTTGTGGGTTTCATAATTACTTTAGTTATGCATATTTATATTTAAGTATAAAGATATAAATATGAAGTCTTTTATTGTTATAAGACTCATAACAAAGTAAGACGTTAACTTGTTATGTTTTTTAATTAAGACATATACAAGAAGTCATTGAGTTGATCAATGATCTATAACGTACATTGGGATTATAACAGTTTATGTTTTTTTGGTAAGACATAGAAATTAAGTGGCTTGGGCTAAAAGGCACTTATGTTATAAAGCATGCAATTGGCTTGGAAAATCTATTGTACCATTAAAGTGATTTAGTTGGTAAATAGGTAAGCCAATACGATATGTATATTTATCTTATATATTGTAAGATTAACTTACAATATTAATCCTAATGAAATACATAGTATTTATGGTATGTTCAGTTAGGAAAATCAAACTCTTGAAAAATTGTTTGATTAAAGATAATTATATCTTCTAATCTTCCTAAAAGATATCAAGGTTAGAAATTGAGTATGGATTGAAAATACTCAATTAGACTCCAACCTAGAAGATTAATAAGACACCATTGATTATGGAATGTGTTGAATCACATTAAGTCTTAAAATTGAAGTTCAGAATTTGTTAAACTACTTGTTGAGTAGGTTATTAACAAATTAAGGTTAGGAACTGTCAATATGTATTTGTAAAGTCCCAAAAGAGAACAAGTTTTGTGTTGCTCTATTGGCCAAAGAATTTATAGATATTCTATAAATTGCAAAAGGCGAGTGGGAGTTTTATCTTGATAAGATAAAATTACAAGATACGTGATCTTCAAAAATACACTAGCAAAACCATAATGAGGATTTAACATGTTAGTGTTAAATCTCAAGATGATGGAATTCTTATTCATAGATCCGTAAGGGTATCTCAAATATTTGTAGAATATGTTGAGGGTTATGAGTTACAGGATCGTGATATGCCTGTTAATAAATTGCAAATGTTTATTTGGCAAATTGCTCATACGATGAATGATTAGATGCAGTCCAAGAAGATAACTAGTTTAGAAACGTAGTTGATCTTAAACTCTATAGTTACACTGTAGAATGAAGATGAGTTTCTACAAAGGAAATGAAAATCCTAGAGATTTAAATTTTTGTGTAGAAATCATAATGGACAAAATTTGTATGCGTATTTAATGTGTGAAAAGATTATCAATCACATTTAAGCAATTAAAGGTGATTGAGATTCTTTTTAAGCACATTAAATGATCAAAGATTATGATTATCATTCTTAGTTTCATTTATATGAAATTAACAATGGAATATCAAATCTCTTTCTTGGATAATTACTTGTGCGAGGACGAAAAGTAATTAGAAGGAGTATTTGAATTCAAATAATCTTTAATAGTATACAAAAGTGCAAATCATTTGTAAATTGATTAATGCATGCATCTAAAAAGATATACTTATTTTAGTTATTAAATCTAGTTTTGATTTATAATTAAAATTAAGTTATTTCTTAATATTCCTGAAAGCTAGTGGGAGTAATGTATTTATTTTCTTATTTCATATATGTTATATAACATATGGGAAGTAACATTCCATTAACATTAACATTGTATGTTAAGACTAAGTTTGGAATGAAACTTCACATGGAAATTTAGAAAATAAAACCTTGAACATTGTGTTTATTGATTATAAACATAAGCGGTAAATAATTGATTCTAAAAGAACATGATATTCTATTAGAAGATCTAGATAGAAACATATCTTGGAAAAGATATGACATGAATAAATCTAAGGTTAACGAAATAATTATTCATGTACATCATGTTGCTTGTTGTATCATGCTTGGATGCAAGATGATTGACAACATTAGTATCTAATTGGAAATTATTAGATAGCTAAGTGTAATGAATATGGTTTAGAATTTACATCCTCAGCCTGATTTGCTCCAAAATTCTAAATGTGAACCATATGGCATATTGTTGCATAATTGATATAGTGGACAAATCTTGAAGGATTTGGAGATATCAAAACATTACACGATGAATATTAAAAGTTTACGGAACTTTTAAAAGAGCATATTGTTGTTTGATACAATGATGCTAGTAAGATTGAGATGACACTCAATACTAGTCATGGTGGGAGCTCATCCTTATTAGGAGACCATGTATACTAGTTATGCTCAATATGAGCATAGTTGCATTATACATAAAGAATTAGAATACTTTAACTACAAGGTTTGGTAGTTTAATTGTCATAAATTCGTGCATGAGGATGTCATACATTTTATGAAGTATGTGGCAATATCTAGATAGATGAATGCACACATACAAGAATTTCATTATATTGAAATAAGTATTCTCAAAATTCTGACAGATCAACATTAGTTGATTTATGCCTGGTCAACAAGTATGTGGAACATGACTTGTGGCATAATTCATTAATGAGAATTATCATCCATTGATCTAGTTAGTATTTTGGATAAGGGACGTGTAAACAATTATTATTTTAATGAAATAAAGTGCGGATAACGTTTATTCTCATTATTAATATTTGTGTCATATATTTGCATGTTTAAATCCATGAATAACTAATGTTATTCTAAATAGTCCGTTGTCAATTAATAATATGAGAATATTATTGAACTAAGACAAATGTGAGGATTGGTAGAATGTACTGTAAGGTTGAGACACCAATGTCACATGATATTCAATATTGGATAAATTGAATATAGGACTTATCCCAACCGCATGATTATACTTTATGGATCGTCGTCATCAAGTATATCATGAATATTTATCCTCAGACTTGAGATACCAGGTGACTGCCGAGGATGTAGCTCATTTTCTGTGAGATAGTCTAACGCTATCCGTAATAGGTAGTTATAAGGGCTATTTTCGGAGGTGATGAAAAGTTCGAGGGTCACGCTTGTAGTCAATAAAGGATTTGTTCCTTCAACTTTGTGTTGAAGTTTAATACTGCTCGGCCACTCGTAGGATTGACAAGATGTTTGCGTGGCCACGCCCAAAGTCTATCTGGAAGACGTTCAGATGTTTTGGTAATCTTGATCAATTAAGCATAAACGAGAAACTATTGTTAATTATGGAATGACCAAGATCCATATCCATATTAACGTGGTATTAATAACAAAAGGATAATTATGATGATTAAATTCATCACGTGGTTTTTTCCAGGAAAACCATACTCGGATCGAGCTGGGGGCATTGGGATCTGTTAAGCTAGACTAGCCCATGTCATTACGATATTAATGAATATCCAAGTGGGAGCTGTTAGAGTTTGTGGATATAAATTAATATGCGTATGTCCGGTTTCGAACCAGAGACTCGGGATTGCACACAATACGTGAGAGTTCCAATGGTTTGAATAAATTAAATATATTTTATATTTTTATTTATTCATTTCACAAAACAAACACTTAACGACAGTTAGTACTTAACGGAGTTAGAGATAACGGCCGTTAAAGGACTAAATGTGAAATAGAGCAAGAGAAGGATCTAGAACCCCTTACTTGGGGTAAAAGTAGGCCGAACCTTACCATAGAGGGGAGGGCCAGTTTTTGGTGGAGTAGGGAACAAGATAGGGTTAGCCTATAAATACAATTCCATTGTGTTTAGTTTTTCCCTAATCTTGAATCCCTAAACAAGCCATTCTTCTCTTCTCTTTCCCTCTAAGCAAATCGATCGGCCCTCTTTTTAATTCCACTAGGAATTGGTCGATCCTAGTTGCTTATCAAGTGATTGGTTTTGTTTTGTGATTTGAACCTAGCTTTTCCCATTGGAACGCTAGCATTGCGTGTGTACAAGAACGGGTGACAAGCTTATTTTAGCTTGTGGTGATTTCCCTAATTCGATCCATCATTAGATCGAACCATACCATAAACCCTAATTAGGGTTTATCTTGTTCTTGTAGATCTGGTTCCTTGTTCTTGCTAGGAATAAAAAATGTACGCTTTTTATTTAGTTTTTTAGTTAATTAATTTACATGTTATGTTTGATCTATTCCGTTGCGCATACTTGTGATGTTTATGTGTTTATAGTATTTGTATGATTCACATATTCCAACAGTTTCTCTACATATTTTGACAATATACCCGGTCTAAAAGCGCCAAAATTTCATATGAAAAAACTTTATTTGAATGTTTGACTAGTATTGATTTTGAAAAGAAAGGGTAAATAGCTACTATGCTAATACCCTCCGTCCCAATTTTATTGTCTCATTTTTCCATTTCGGGCGTCCCAAAATTATTGTCTCATACCAAAAATGGAAAGTGAATAGGTAGTGGAGTTTGGAAAGTTTACTATATTACCCTTGGTTGAAATTAATATTACAAACTTTAATGAAGTATTAATTAATTGGTTAAGGGTAAACTTGTCATTTGGCAAAAAAGTAAGAGAGATAAAGTAGTGATAGTGATATTTTTCTAAAAGAATGTGCTTTTTGTTATGGGACTATAATTTTGGGACGGAGGGAGTAATATGCTAATATCATCGATCATCAAAAACCACCGTTTTCAAAAAGAAGCAAAAAAAAAAAAAAAAAAAAAAATCATCCTCAATTACTATGTTACTCTTCCCCGCTGCTTTGCGTAGTTAATATGCTAATATTGTCGAAACAAATAAACGCATTTGTTTATTTCACACTAGTAAATAGCTTGATTCTCTTTTTGGGAAACTGAATTTCACCGACATTATATAAATGCATTTGTTTATCTCACACTAGTTAAGAGTGAATCACTAACCTTTGTAAACAAAATTGTGATTAATTAGTAAACTTCAGTTTCTTTATTGGCCACACATCGTTTTTATAGATTGATAAAATAAAATATAAATGTGATCCAACTATTTAAAATATAAAATAAGGTGTAGCAATAAAAAACAAATGTACACATATTAAAAAATACTAGTAGCTATCAACTCATGATTCACGAACCTCACCGCACTAGTAATATTTAATATATTGTGATTATCTTTTTGTATTTGTTTGACTTTTAATTAGGGGTGCCAATCGAGTCGTGTTCGTGTTAACTTATTCGAGTTGGCGAGTTGAAATAACTTCTACCCAAACACGAACCATTTATTAATCGTGTCAAGAAGCTCAACCCTAACCCAGACCTGCATAACACGCGTAACCTGTTTGTGATCCATTTAACCTGTTTAAGTATATATGTCTAGCACTGAATAAGGGTGGTGGTTTTGTCGATTTAACTAGTTTAAATGCAATGATATAAAGATCTGAAATATGATAAAAATAACATACAAATAACTATATAACAATTTCAATGACATCTGAGTTATAAGCGTTAGTTTCAATAATATCTTAGTTATAATCGTAATTCACTCATATTAAGTAGATAACAAAATACATTAAATCCATATCCAACATTAAAACCAAGTTATATATTTTATTTTTAGAGGCTTTCATATTTAAACGGGTTCACGTGTTGACCTGTTTAATACTTACTCAACCCAAACACGACCCGTTTACTAAACGGGTTAGACGCGTTGACCTGTTTTTTACCCAAGCCTGTTTATCCTCAACCCAAACCTGTTTAACTTCGTATCGGGTTCATTTCGTTTATTATGTCGTGTCGAGAATTGTCGCACCTACTTATGAGGTCATTTTCATGCTACATTTTACTACTGAAACTTTGTAAGGTTTTTCTAAAAGCTATCATTTGTCGTTATTGATGAAAAGTTAAAAACATAAGTTAGGACTTTTGTCAGCTATTAACTTAATTTTGAATTTTCTCTTCTAAATACAACCATAGATTTACTTTGACATATCATTATGTGAAAAGCATTTTGTAAAATCTGTGTGGTCCTAGCATCACTCAACTTTTGAACTCGATCGAATGCATAATAATAATGATAAAGACTTTGCTTAACTTTGATTTTAGTCTTATTTATGCAAACTTGTTGTTAAGTTTTGTGGACAAATATTAATATGTGCATGTCTAGAATTGAACTCGAGACCACGGGATTGCACACATTACATATGACGAATTAATGGATAATAATTAATATATATAAACCGTTATGTATTTAATTATTAAAACACAAAATAACGACCAACGGACGTTAAGTAGTTAACGACAATTGACAAACGCCCGTTAGGGAATAAGAGAATGACTATAGATGAAATTAGATGAACAAGAAGCTTCCGGAATCCCTAGGGATACCCTTGGCCGATCGGTTATAGGCTTGGGAAACCCAATCCCATGCGAACTTGTTCTCCAAGATTGTCATGTTATAAATACAAGACCTAGGGTTATTAATTCATTAACTCTTGTGCACTTGCTATAACCCTAAATGCTTTTCTTCTTCTTTCTTACTTGAGCCGATCGATCAAACACCCATTAGGGCAGATCGACTTTGGTTTTTCCAAAACAAAATTATTTGGTTTATTTTGTGTTTAATTACTAGCATAAACAAAAATTCAGTTATAGTACGTGTGTACAAGATCGTGGTATTAACTCATTATAGTTAATATCTTGGATTGAGTTACAAAACGGTAAGGGGTAACTCGTTAATCCATTCTTGATAAAGATTGAAGAAGATTTGAAGTTTTATTCTTGTTGTGCTAGAATCAAAAGGTATGTTCACTTTAATATTCGGTTAATTCTTTATGTGTTAAAATAGATCCTACGCTTCCGCATGTGTATGATGATTACTTGATTAATATATAAACTTGTCATGATTATTAAATTCTAACAGTGGCATCACGAGCCGTTTTAACATGTAATAAATTAGCAAAACACATAAAAAAACGAATCTTGGATTAGGTTTTAATGTTAATCGATTTTTAAGGGTCTAAAAAATTGAAAACCCTAATTTTTTTTGGGGGGGGGGGGGGACCGATGCCCTAATATATAAAAATTACATTTTTAGTTTTGAAACCCTAAAAATTGTAACATGTTTATGTGGTTAAAGTTGCGTATCTTGTGACTTGCATTAATCCATGATGAAGCATGCATGTTTATCATGGATTAGGTTTGATTAATTGTTATTGGTTTTAAACATACTGTTACGAGCAATGGAATTTCAGTTTATTTAAATAATGTTTTTTATTTTAATGCTATTGCTGTGAATGGTGTTTTTGAAATTGATATGAATGAATCCAATAATTATAATTCAATGTATAGCATCAATAATAAGAGAATCAAGAATGTTTTGGATTCATCTTATCTTTGCCATTGTCGACTTGCTCATATAGGCAAGACTCGTATGGAAAAGCAGCAACGTGATGGGCTTTTACAAGATATCAATGATGAATCATTTGATAAATGCGAATCTTGTATATCTAGGAAGATGACAACACTGGTACAGATTCTGCCTATCGTCACACTGGAAATGCGTGACTATATGCATATAGTCACACACGTTTTTTTGGGTGTGTGTGACAAAAAGTCGCACCACCGTAGGTATCATATGGTCACATTGTTTAGTTTGTGGCCGTTTTCATCGAAAAAGAGTGACCAAAACCCGAATATGTGACACTAATTAGGCACAAGTTTTGTTGGATTCATCAGTATGTGTGACTATTTCCCATCCTATGGCCACACGAAAATATAATAAATGTGACGTTTGTGATGATTTAGTCACACATCGTGTGTTGTTTTTTTCGAGTTAGTCACATACAATTTAAAAAACAGTGGCCAAAAGTGTTAATAAGTGTGACCATATGCTGTTTAAAGTGAAGAAATGTGTACTATTGATCATCCAATGGTCACATGAATTCTTAGTTTATGTGGCCTTTTGTAATATTTAGTCACACAAAGCATGTTTGTTTTGGGTATTTAGTCACATACAATTAAGCATAAAGTGGCCAAAAGTGTTAATAAGTGTGACCATATGCTGTTTTAAGTGAAGAAATGTGTATTTTGTGTGACTATTGATCATCCAATGGTCACATGAATTCTTAGTTTGTGTGGCCTTTTGTAATATTTAGTCACACAAAGCATGTTTGTTTTGGGTATTTAGTCACATACAATTAAGCATAAAGTGGCTAAAAGTGTTAATAAGTGTGACCATATGTTGTTTTAAGTGAAGAAATGTGTATTTTGTGTGACTATTGATCATCCAATGGCCACATGAATTTTATGTTTGTGTGCCCTTTTGTAATATTTAGTCACACAAAGCATGTTTGTTTTGGTTATTTAGTCACATACAATTAAGCATTAAGTGGCCAAAAGTGTTGATAAGTGTGACCATATGCTGTTTAAAGTGAAGAAATTTGTATTTTGTGTGACTATTGATCATCCAATGGCCACTTGAATTTTATGTTTGTGTGGCCTTTTATAATATTTAGTCACACAAAGCATGCTTGTTTTGGGTATTTAGTCACATACAATTAATCAT